>VYZU01063699.1:62649-80016 GCA_013401355.1 Ceyx cyanopectus | reverse complement strand
TTTTTTTTTTTTTTTTGAAACTTCTAGCATCTTTATTGAATGTACTTTTTGGTTCTTAAGGGATATTACTGTACACAGGAGGGAGGTTGGTTGATGAGATCAGAAGCAAACAGGTACAACTGAAGTTATCAGTGTATTAGTGCTCAGCAGATCTGCCATACTGTGATCAGGTCTCTGTGGCTACAGTACCAGAAGGTTTGGTGAAAAGCATAGTTTGTAAAGGTAAGCCCAAGTTTACCTCGTCTGTAAAGGTACTCAAGAGCAGCTGAGAAGTCAGTGTCCTCCTCAGCTTGTGAGACTGGAGACCTGTTCACAGCTTTGCGTGAGACTGATCCTTGTTTAAAGAGGAAAAAGCACCACAGACATTTCAACTCAATGCAATGCTGTATCAAAATAATTCTTGAATTTTTTTCTGTGGATCATCATGTTTGTAGTTGTTGATTTTTGAGGAGTTTAAACCAAAGGAAAGCAATACCTGGTTTTAGTGTTTTGTAGAACTTAGTTATGGGGAAATTTTGATTCTGACAGTTATTAAGAGAATGAAAGGTTTGTACTGAAGCAATGTCTGCATTCCTTAAGAAAAAAAAAAGTTTCCTGGAACTATCAGGTGCCTGCAGTGTTAATTTTAAGCCATTGAGTGTAACTTTAGGTTTACTTATATATATTTACAAACATTTAGTATAATACATGACTAGATAGAATACTGCCTGTTAAGTTATACTAATGACATATTTTCTAACCCCAACTGTGGGCAGTAGGGAAGAACACATTCATCCCACTCCTGTGCCCCTCATAACCAGGTATACCCCCCTAATTAATTGATTTTCCCTGAATTATGTAATTTTAGGTCTTTTCCTGATTTTTTTAATGACATTTTTTTCCCATTTGTAGTAATTGTCGTTATTTGCATGAAAATACAGTCATGTTTTTATTTTTTAATAATACAGATTATTGAGTCACTTGTCTATAATTTTCTGCCATTTTTGATAACGTCATGTGCCACTCGGGTTTGTAGATATCAACGGTAGCTGTTACAGCTCACAAATAGCCTTTGCAATATACTTTTAACTGCAGTCCGTATGTATTCCTCAGCAGAGAGCATTTTACACCTTCCATCAATGCATGAAAATTGAGTTCAGTAAAAATAAAACAATGTCCACATTTTTCCTGGTGGAAGTAGTTTTTTGGCTTGATAGCCAGTGCGGGCTTTGGCTGTCTTCTGACCCAGCATGGCAGTTTTTCTGAGCCAAACAAAGCTGTGCATGTAGCTCATTAATGTAGCTATGAGTTCAGCGTTATATATATACGGACTGCNGGTCCCTTCCAACCTCTAACACTGTGTGATTCCATGTAGTAGATATACAGCCAAAACTGTAAACGTCTGTATTCTCAGTAGTGATCTGAACATATTCCATGCAGTGTGCACAGTTTGGATGTAATGTTATATCAACTGTATCATGATATTAAAAACCACTTTAGCTTGTTGAAATAGTGCCTCTACTGAGTGGGCAGAGACTGTACATTCACTTCATCTCCTTTGGTATCTGACGAATGGTTTTGTGAGTGTTATCCAAGAGCACTCTAGATAACTGCTGGAAGAGGTAAATTTCACACAACAGAAAATATTTAGAGGTTAGTGTGGTATGTTTGCTGTGGAATTCTGTTTCTAATAACTTGGTTAATTAATTTTGGCTTACAATTACTGTTTTCATGTTGTAACAAAGCTTGATTTGTACTAAGCAGAGAGGACTGAGACAATTAGCTTGTCCTGTTGATTTTTTAAGCCAATAGTAACACAAAGCAGAGAATACCATGCGTACAGAAACCAAATTTTTACAGCCTATTTTTCTTCCCCTGGTTTTAAGTTTGAGAGTCTCATTTTTAGACATCACAGGCTTCTTGCAGTCTCTTGTCTCTAACTCCTGCTTTCCTTTGTGCTCTCTTCACATCCTTTTGTTTCAGGGATCCCCTGCAGCACTTCTCTTGCCTGTCCTTATTTTGGAGGCTGTTTTCTGTGTTAGCTGCTCTTAGCTATACCATGTAATAGAGCCCCTGTGCAGCTTATTTTCTACCTGCCCCATCACCCTGGTTTTTTTTTCCCCATACTCTTTTTCTTTAAATGATCCTTCTCCTGCTTTTTGACTCAGCAGCTGTATGCATAAACCTTCCAGCAGGTCCCCTTCCTTCTGTCATTGCTACTCTGTTTTTTTCTTTGCTAATTTGTCTTTGTATTTCTTTTTAATGTATGTTTTCCTTGTGACCACTTGTTCCAGCTCTTCCTACTAACCTCCGAAATTTACCTGTGGCCCGATTTTTAAAAAAAATTAATGTGAATTACAGACATCTTAACAGACATGTTCACAGAGATCATTTCTTTGAAGCATCAGGTAGTTGGGGGGATACAGATTTCCCCAGAGGGGTGATATTTGAATTCTCTGTCCTGCAGGAAAAATCAGTAACTCTTTGTCCATCCCTTAGCACATTCCCTGATAAGATGGGTTGTCTCATACCATTAGTTCTCAAGTTATCACATACCAGGGCCAAAAATGCTGTTGAATGAGTGTTAGACCTCTCTTTATATTTGATTTATGTTGGGATTTTTTTCTCTTTCAAGATTAAACAGAGTATTAGTTTTCCTTTCCTTTAGATTACTGAATGTCATTTTCTGCTAGCCCTGGATTTGTATAGAAGGTCTGTTCCATTACTGCAAGTGGGAGTGCTGGCCTATGATGATCAAGGTGCTTGGTAATCATTTATCTCAAAAGAAAAGGGTATGACATCCTTGGGTTTGCTTAAACGTTTTGACTAGAACTACAAAGCTCCTGTGTGTGTATATATGAATTTTTATAAAACTGTTTTTGAAACTTGCTCATAAGCAAGGTTTTGACAGTTGTGCTCCTTAGAAATTGAATTTACTGTCAGAGTGGGATAATGGAAACTTGCATTCTCATCTGCTGCCTTGCCCTTCAGGCACTCTTTGGATGCATGGCTGCTATATCATATTTTCTGACTGCAGTAAGTTACTGAAACATCAGGAAGTCTTGACCTGTGAGCTCTAAGATTTCTCCTGTGTGACTGGTAACACATTATTGTGTGGCTATAATGAGGGTGTCGCATATGCGTGCTGGGTTTACATCCAGTTGTAGGAGCAGCTGCTGCTTGTATTCTTAAGGAGAAAAAGAGGTGGCAGCAGAGGGATTGGTGGGTTGTTGTGACCTGTTCCCTGGCTGTGCTGTAGGAATTGCTGAGGAGAACGACAGCACAAAGCAGACCACAGGTCAGACTAATGATTCTGACCTGCGAGTGGTGGCTGCGCATCGCTGCATCCCCAGTCTAATTCTAGTCCCCTGACTAATTCTGTAGAATCCTCTATTTAAAAAAAAAAAAAAAAAAAGAAAAAAAAAAAGAGAGAGAGAGAAAGGAAACCTGAGGGCAGAATTTACTGCAATGATTACCTTTATGGAGTTTAGTTTCAGGGTTGAGTTTTTTGAGCCTAAATGTATTATATACTAGTAGAGCAAAGCATCAAATAACACTTCAGTCCAAGACCTGTTCCTCAGAGCTTAACTTTCAATAAGAAGCTTAAGAACAAATAAAATAAAAATGCTTGGTATTAATCACCTGAAGCATTTAGAGATTGTCTGATTCAGGAAAGGAAAAAGGATCTCTCTGAAGTTCTCCCTGAGGTCCAGGGTGAGAGGGAATGCACAAATCTTCCCCCTTCTCCTTACTGTTTTCACCACCTTGAGGTTATTTGTGAATTTTTATACACTTGTTCCTACTTTTGATGAGGATTGTAACTTGCAGCTCTTTTCATATACTGCTTCACAGCCCTCAATATTTATATATAAATTTTCTTTGAAAAGCCTTTTTCACTGATACCTGATGCAAACACAGATTTGGTAACTATTGACTTCACTTAGTAAGTTAACTTAGTAAGTCTGATTTAGATAATGAAGGAATAGTTTACTTCTGTTGTAATATTACTTAGTTGTGATGTGTTACTCTGGTATTTTGACTACAAGTAATACTAAGGTACTACAAGAAGCTGTCAAATACTAAATATTTAGTGTGGCTCTCAGCTGAAAATGGTGTATTAACCAATCATGGCATAGTCACTTTTAATGAAACTCAGTAGCAATATAAATTTTTAAACTTGTATTAAACTAGAAGGAATGAGAACTCTCTGGCTAAACTTCCACATTTCAGACCTGTGGCTTTGAACCTATTTTTCCTTTATTTAGTCTTGACTCAAGTATAGATAATACTCCCCACAGTCTGCTCCATGTTTGGAAAATATTTGCCTCTATTATTTCCCTTTCACATTTGTTGAAGCTTTTTATTGTTACTTTGTGGGAGTGAGGAAGAAAATGTGTCTGTGAGTGTGCAAGGATAGAACATCTCGGTGTAAGAGTACATAATATTTCTGGATGAAAGGGAGTGTGATGCCAAAGCCAAATGTTTAATTTTGAAATTATTTGTTTATTTTGGGGAGCTTTTATTCAGAAAAGATTGCTGTGGAGAAATTTCTGGCAGAATATAAAACAGGAGGAGAAGATCTAGAGGAGTTTGGAAAGATTCAGTTCAAGCATCGGAGCTGAGAATGGGAATAAAGGAGGCTGAGAGTCCAGCATCACCAGGCAATGTTAGTATCTATTGAATGTATATTTGGCTTACAGAAATGTAGAGCAGTTTCTTTCTGCCCTTGCTGAAGAAGCATGCCTGACAGAAAGGGTTTCAGTAAATCCCCTCTCATCCTTTTTCCCCCTTCAATGAATGGTGTTTCCCTCTTGGTTTTGTGTCCCTCACCTTCAACTGAGGAATTAGCAGTGGCTTGCTGCTGTAATAGTGTGGCAGAGCACTCACAACTAATGTATTTTGGAAAAGGGTGTCATTTAAAATGGAAGAAGATACACAATTCAATTGAAATAAATTACTGTTACCAAAATACTAAACCAAAAATGCAGTCTTGGTTCTAAATTTAAAGCTCGAATTTTAAAGAGCTATAGGACAGGTCTTTTGAAACCTGTTTTATTTTCAAAACTAAAAGGGATGGAGTTTCCTTTTCACTTGTACTTTGGGAACGGTAAGAGAGAATTCCTGTCTTGATTCTGAAGATCTGTTGGAGAACAGGTAACTTCAGGGAGAGACTAGGATGGCCCTTTCTTTCCTGGGATGATACCTCCATGGTTGTATAGCATTAGCACAGGAGTCAGCCCCACCAACCAGAGACTTGTGAAGCTGCTGCATTCACTCGCATCTCATACAGGATCCAAGAGTGTCTCTTAATTTAAATTGTGTTTTTTCTTGGTTTGTGTCCTATCAGGAAATTAAAAAGGATAGTTTTCTGAGTAACTATCTCATAGAATCACAGAATAATCATGGTTGGAAAGGACCTCCTAGATCACCAAGTCCAACCATACCTACAACAACAAAAAAACACCTAAATACCTGACCATTAGAAGAAAAAAGAAAAAACAAAGATCAACAAAAAACAGAGGGAAAAACATAAAAAGCAACAAACCAACATACACCAAACACACTCCTCTACATTCCTGCTCTTAGACCATGTCATGAAACACCTTGTCAACTTGTTATAGTCCAGCCTTCTTAAGGGAGATGTGCAGATTTATACCAGCATAAATTTAATGGTATTAGCTGTTCTTTAATGGAGTCTAACATGGTATCTTTCAAGATGCCTCTTTGGTTACATACATAAGCAAAGAATCAAGAGTGGTATCTTGCATCCACTGATTATTTTTACCTGTACTGTTCAAAGACCCTACTTCTAGAAAGGAGCTTATTGTCGGAGAAACTGTCACAATATGAGAGACAGGTGTTAAGTAACCCCAAACCTTTGCCTTAAGAGTTAAATAGAGCAATAACTTCTTTTTTTTTCCCACTGCTATCTGCATCTTTCTATATCAGATAAAAATTATGGCCCAAGTGACCTACTAAAAAAATCCAGAAGTCTAAGAATTTATTCAGTATTTGAAATGACAGTAAACTGGAAAGTTAACAAGAGCAGTGTCCGAATGGGGCCCTTAAATTACTTAGTGCTCTGTGAGCTAGAAAGTTAAGGATTGTTTTAGTATAGGTATTTTTCACATTTTCCTACTGCCATGAGGTGATTGAATGTTGGTTTTTTTCAATAAAATAGTTGANTGGCTTTGAACCTATTTTTCCTTTATTTAGTCTTGACTCAAGTATAGATAATACTCCCCACAGTCTGCTCCATGTTTGGAAAATATTTGCCTCTATTATTTCCCTTTCACATTTGTTGAAGCTTTTTATTGTTACTTTGTGGGAGTGAGGAAGAAAATGTGTCTGTGAGTGTGCAAGGATAGAACATCTCGGTGTAAGAGTACATAATATTTCTGGATGAAAGGGAGTGTGATGCCAAAGCCAAATGTTTAATTTTGAAATTATTTGTTTATTTTGGGGAGCTTTTATTCAGAAAAGATTGCTGTGGAGAAATTTCTGGCAGAATATAAAACAGGAGGAGAAGATCTAGAGGAGTTTGGAAAGATTCAGTTCAAGCATCGGAGCTGAGAATGGGAATAAAGGAGGCTGAGAGTCCAGCATCACCAGGCAATGTTAGTATCTATTGAATGTATATTTGGCTTACAGAAATGTAGAGCAGTTTCTTTCTGCCCTTGCTGAAGAAGCATGCCTGACAGAAAGGGTTTCAGTAAATCCCCTCTCATCCTTTTTCCCCCTTCAATGAATGGTGTTTCCCTCTTGGTTTTGTGTCCCTCACCTTCAACTGAGGAATTAGCAGTGGCTTGCTGCTGTAATAGTGTGGCAGAGCACTCACAACTAATGTATTTTGGAAAAGGGTGTCATTTAAAATGGAAGAAGATACACAATTCAATTGAAATAAATTACTGTTACCAAAATACTAAACCAAAAATGCAGTCTTGGTTCTAAATTTAAAGCTCGAATTTTAAAGAGCTATAGGACAGGTCTTTTGAAACCTGTTTTATTTTCAAAACTAAAAGGGATGGAGTTTCCTTTTCACTTGTACTTTGGGAACGGTAAGAGAGAATTCCTGTCTTGATTCTGAAGATCTGTTGGAGAACAGGTAACTTCAGGGAGAGACTAGGATGGCCCTTTCTTTCCTGGGATGATACCTCCATGGTTGTATAGCATTAGCACAGGAGTCAGCCCCACCAACCAGAGACTTGTGAAGCTGCTGCATTCACTCGCATCTCATACAGGATCCAAGAGTGTCTCTTAATTTAAATTGTGTTTTTTCTTGGTTTGTGTCCTATCAGGAAATTAAAAAGGATAGTTTTCTGAGTAACTATCTCATAGAATCACAGAATAATCATGGTTGGAAAGGACCTCCTAGATCACCAAGTCCAACCATACCTACAACAACAAAAAAACACCTAAATACCTGACCATTAGAAGAAAAAAGAAAAAACAAAGATCAACAAAAAACAGAGGGAAAAACATAAAAAGCAACAAACCAACATACACCAAACACACTCCTCTACATTCCTGCTCTTAGACCATGTCATGAAACACCTTGTCAACTTGTTATAGTCCAGCCTTCTTAAGGGAGATGTGCAGATTTATACCAGCATAAATTTAATGGTATTAGCTGTTCTTTAATGGAGTCTAACATGGTATCTTTCAAGATGCCTCTTTGGTTACATACATAAGCAAAGAATCAAGAGTGGTATCTTGCATCCACTGATTATTTTTACCTGTACTGTTCAAAGACCCTACTTCTAGAAAGGAGCTTATTGTCGGAGAAACTGTCACAATATGAGAGACAGGTGTTAAGTAACCCCAAACCTTTGCCTTAAGAGTTAAATAGAGCAATAACTTCTTTTTTTTTCCCACTGCTATCTGCATCTTTCTATATCAGATAAAAATTATGGCCCAAGTGACCTACTAAAAAAATCCAGAAGTCTAAGAATTTATTCAGTATTTGAAATGACAGTAAACTGGAAAGTTAACAAGAGCAGTGTCCGAATGGGGCCCTTAAATTACTTAGTGCTCTGTGAGCTAGAAAGTTAAGGATTGTTTTAGTATAGGTATTTTTCACATTTTCCTACTGCCATGAGGTGATTGAATGTTGGTTTTTTTCAATAAAATAGTTGATAATTGCTTAAGATTATAAAGTTAACATTGTCTAGAAATAGACAATGCATTTTCTAACTGAAAAAATATCTTTTCCTCTTTCTAGTTAAAAAGTGAATATATGATTTTTCTATTGGGGAACAGAAGGTCAGCAGTTCAATTTTATTTTCAGCATTTTATAGACAGTTTAAAGTGAAATCCCTTGAAAAGTAGGTAGCAGTGTTTCAAGGGATTAGCTGTAAAACGTAGCAATCCACAGTGATTCTGAGCTTTGTCCTTCTGTGTGAGATCAAGGTTAAACTTCTTATGTCTGAGGACTGTTCTTTGTTTATACAGTACATAAATGTACTAACACTTCCAGTGAAGTGTAATTCCTGCAGACCATTGAATGTTTGAGCTAGGGGAAAGGAAGCAGCCATGGAAGCAAATCATTCAAATGCTGCTGCTTTTTTTTTTTCTTTTAATCTTGAAAAAAAATCCAGGATGTTTCCTTTTACAAAATTTTGTGGTGTTCACCATATCCTGAAGTGACCAGCTGTTTTAATTTCAAGGTGAGAAGGAAGGTTTATTAATACTGAGGATGAAAGTAAACAGCAGTACACTTAATTTCTCCTTCTGCAGAGCATGTTTCACCAGTCTGTCATATAGATAACTATAACGTTATAGCATATATTATTAGAACTCTCAGTACGAGTGTTTGGTTGGTTGTTTTTTTTTTTTTTTTAATTTTGTTATGTCTTGGGTACTTGGCTGTATCCTACCCCTTTTTTGTAAGGAACTGGGGAGAGGTTGAAAGTTATAAAATGATTTGTAATTTTTTTCCTGTGTAGACACCTAAGCTATGTTGTATTATTTGTGGACTTGCCCCTCTTCTCTGTCTTGTGTTTGTTTGTTTTTGTATATTTTCAAATGTATAGGTAAATTTAAATGTTGTCTGCTGGGAGGAATGGAGAGATAACAGTCCAGAGTAACACTACCAAGCGTATCTGTGTCTCTGACTTAGTAGAAACACCTATAAAACATCACGGAGATGTGGCCATTAATCACTGCTGCTTGTTTAGAGGTGAAGTGAGGTCCCTTCTCCTGAAAGTTTGCTATAGTGCAGTTGAGCTATTTATTAGCTGCCTGGATTTTCTGCGCCTGCTTTTAAAAGATTTCTGGAAGAGGGGAGCTGATGCTCCTTTCTGACCCTCTCGCTGTATTTATCTAAATGTGAGGCATTGTTTGGGTTCCTTTGTGTTTACTCCACAGCCAAGACATACAGAACAGAAGAGCTGCTGCCTCCCTGTTTGTTTCATGCCATTTCCAGCCAAAGTGTCTGAAAGTGTCCTCTCTGCGCACAGGGTTTTACCCTTGTCATCTAGAATGTGGAAGGATGGGGACAGGCTCTTCTCAGTTGTGTCCAGTGACAGGTCTAGGGACAAGGGCTGTAAACTGGAAAACAAGAGGCCCAACATAAGGAAATATTTCTTAACTGTGAAGGTAACAGTGTACTGGAACAGGCTGCCCACATAGCTGAATGCCCATCTCTGGAGACTTTGAAAAGCCATCTGGACTTGTTCTTGTGATCTGCTCTAGACTATCCTGCTCTAGCAGAGGGGTTGGACTGGATGATCTTTAGAGCTCCTTTTCAACTCCTACCATTGCAACATGTTCAAAGTAAAGCAAGAAGTTTTTTGCCCTAATATTAGAAAATGTCACCACAGGTTGGGTTGTCAACAGTAGTTGCATCTGCGTAGGCTGGTGATGGAGGCAGAACAAGAACCTGCATCTGCTCAAGCCCTGCCTGCTTGTGGACCTTGTAGCAATAGATGTAGGAGAGGAGGGAGTCTGAGAGCAGGTGGAGTCTAAAGGCTGAAGAAAGGGGTTGGTAGGAAGGGATGTTGGTTGGCTATCTGTGGCTGGAGTTGCTATGTGTTCAGGGGGGTTGGGTTTTTTTCCCCTTCTTCAACAGACTAAAACTAGTGATGATAATCATTCACATTCATTGGGTTTTCTCATAAGTATATAATAAAAGGGTACAAAAAGATGCAATTCTGTACAGTCCTCAAGATATGAGGAAATAACTTCTTCCAAAAACACCATCTGTATTGGGTGAAGCAATAATAGCCATCTAACCACAAAAATCCTCTCTTACCATTTTTTTGGTCTGCTTTCTAGAAGGCTGTGTGTTAGAAGTGCTGTCTATTAATCTTTGTCCTGCTTTCTGAATGAATTAAAAAAATTTTTCTAAAAACACACCCCACCTTCTCCCCACCAAACAAGTTAAAATGTATTTGTTTGTTTTTAATCTATGGTTGTCCTTCCATGCTTTCCCAATAGTTATCACATAGTTATGGAATAACTCGAGCCAGGTTTTTATTATAAGCCCTTTGCACTGTGTGTTGGTGACCTTACTCAGCTTAACTAAGGACTTGTTTGTGAGTCTTCTTTGTAACTTATATTTTTGTCATTATCTACCTTTTAAGCAGAAGTAATAAGGCTCCTAACTAGTACTGCAGAGCATTAGCATATGTTGCTGTAATATCAGCTTGTTCCTGTACAATACCAGTTTTTTGTCCTTTGAAATTGAATTTTAAATCTGAATCATCTGTCAGAAGCTAAAAATGAACACTGCTTACTTTATAATAGGCATGCTGTTCCAAAAAGGGTATAGAAATGTCCTTTTCTTTTTAAGTAAGACATCAAAAGTTTTTTAGAAATGTAGCTTCCCAAAATAGCAGAGTGCTTATCACATAAATAGGAAAGATAGTACTTAGAATGATGTGTTTTAAAGACTGTCACATTGATTAAGCATGTGTATCTTAAACCGCCCCAGAACAGGAAATTTTATGGCATAGCAGTATCACTAATTAAATTACACCAAAAAAAACCAACCACAAAACAAACAAACAAACATAAAAGATTATGGGAAAGGTTACCTTATAGGAAGGTCATAACATGAAACAGAGTGAATATCACATAAAATTAGGGTGTGCTATTGCATGAATTAATAGAAGGCCAGAACTCAGCCTTGTGTTCTTTCAGTGCTTCAGCAGACTACCTCGGAACAGCCTGGGCAGTGTTCTCTACTAGACAGGTAGCAGGCTCAGTTATCTGCTACTTTCTCACATAAACAAGAGCAAATTTATTCTTATCTGATAATGTTTTCCACAGTCTTACTTTTGTGGTAGCAGTGTCCTTTAGTTGCAACTTCAGCTTTTCCTGAGACTGAACAGTTCATGAAGCTTATTGGTCAGCATATGTTGTGACCTTGGCTCACAAGAAAGGAGCAATGATGTGAGCTGGGGGACTGCCCTTGTTGCCCTCACCTTGTGCTGGGCAGCCTCTGCTTTTGAAGGCATTCTCGCTGCTCTTGCCTGGTAGACATTTGTGCTACACTTTCCTGCTGGAGTGAGGCTTTGAGGTCTGGAAGGGGCCTTGTCATCAGCTACAGCTGCCAGAGATGGCCATTGCCAAGACTCTGGGCTGCACACAAAACATAGGTGGGTCTTGGTGAGGAGGTGCAGGCTCTGTGGTTTATATTATTCCTTTTCCTAACATGGTGAGTTTGTTTTAAAAAGATGATTTGAAGCAGCTTCTGCATATTTCATCTGGGCAGACTGAAAAAAAACCAATTCCCACACAGTGTTTGCATGAGGCCTATCACACAAATAAAACATCCTGTTACATGTTACTATTTAATTACATATATAAAGTGAAGTTTTCTGTTTTGTTGAACAGTGAAGAGCTGTGCTGACTTCTGAGCAGGAAAGATGTATTTCTGGGGTGTTTGTAATCCGTATTCTTTATTTTTTTTGTGTGTTTCTTACAAAGACTTCTAAGCCACCTACAAGCAAAAAACCAACTTCAACTTTTGTGCTCTGTTGGAGCTATGCAGAAATTCGTTACCACTAAATTAGCCTTGAGGTTTCCTGTTTGCAGTTGCTCTGTCACACAAGATACATGGCACTGGAGTGTAGCTGTATTAGAGATTGAGATACCAGATATGCTGTGGGGCCGAGAGAAGCAAACATTGGTTAGAAGCTTTCAGAGGCATCCGGTTGAAGAAACAAAACCCCAAACCTCACAGCATTGTACCCTAAAACAATGGCAGGAGATACAGAGGGGAAGAGGGTTTGTGGTGTGCAGGGACAGGCTGTTGGGTAGAGCCTCAAGATGAAGTTCCTTAGCTAATACAGTGATGAATTACTGGTTAACTCGGACTGATCCCTCACCTATACTTTGAAGACAGACCACTTATATTTAGCAAGAAGTATCATCTAAAAAGCCCCACGCTTGTGGCACCTGTAGAAGTGGGGCCATGCCAGGGCAGTCCTGCCTGTGGCACATGGGCTGCAGCACCTCTGAGGTGATTAACGGTTCCACTGCCTATATTGCCTTCACAGTTCTGTCTCTAGTTGGTGTATTTTTTATTTTTTATTTTCTTTTTTTCCTGGGTGACTCATAAGGAAACCAGGGACTTTTGCACCTAAGAACAACTGCTTGGGAACTACCAGAGAGGCTCATGGTGTCTGCTGAGCCTGACTTTGAAGTCATCCCTGCTGCTGGGTCTCACCCTTGGCTGGCTGTTAAACTGTTCAGCGTGGGTGTGGACTTGGGTCTAGATGCATAGTCCTAAACCAGGAGCTCAAATGACATGAAAAAGGTACAGGAAAAATAGTTTGGTGGTGTTTTCTGGTTGTTTGTTTTGATGCCTGTCTTCCCTGAAACCCTTTTCATAAGTACTAATTGCACGTCCATAATCTGCTGGTATGCTTTGTGTGTTTTAGGGTGGGTCCTTTGGCTCATTTTTAGAATTAAGAGTTCATCCAACTATTTGGTGGTGTCGTTAAGGATCATACAATTTATGCTTTTGAACTAGTGGCAAGACTGTTAATTCTCCAGAACTTCCTCATTGCCTCATATTTTCCTTGGATTTTATGCTAAAACTGCAAAAGCATTGTGGACAGTCCTACTGTCTTGAGGTCCATTTGAAGATTGGAAGTGTTTAATTTTCCTTATTATTTTATACACAAGTTAATGACAGAGAAGGAAATGGTGGTCACTAAAATAATCCCATATTGTAGAAATAAGTATTAAACATCTTTTTTCCTATACCATGTGAAGGAAACAACATTGTATGTAATTCTGTATTTATTCTAATGCTAATATTTAATTTATTCTAGACACAGTTCAGTAAGTTTTTGTAGTTCTTCATGAGCTGAACTGCACTTCTTTTGATAACTGCAGTTTACATTTCTTGACTTGAGCTTGCTATCAGTTTTTCCTTTTCAAAGAAAGGACTAAGGAGAGGGGACACAGAAAACCCCTAGAGCTTTTTACCTCACTTTTTAAAACTGAATCTTCTTTCAACCATATACTACTACTTTCATAAATGTTAAATTGTAAGAGTAGGTTGAGAAATTTAATGAAACATTCCTCCTTTACAGGGGTTCCAATTATATACATCTTTAATTTTATTCTTTATACCTTCCACTCATCCTTGCTTTCAGCTTTGGAAAACTGACCCTCCTAAAGTAGCAGCAGCAACTTCTATTGCTTGTGACTGTGTCTTCAGTTTACACATCAAAGTAAATTAGATAATAATCACTTGCACTTACTCAGCTTTCACTTTTAGTTCTGTAGTCAATGCATCCTAATGAGACCTAATAGTGAACACACCAAATTAATTGTCAAGCTTGTGTTAAAAGAGTCAGCAATTTTAGGCAGCCCAGGTAGGTAGGGTTGTTTTATTTCTGCTCAGGTATCGGTTTGACACCTCAGAATGGCTCAGCCAAATGTTGAATGTTTGGTCACTTCAGCTATTTAGTTACCTTTTTTGAAAAGAGGAGGCAGGTATTTTTACAGTAATTTTTGTGTCAGTGACCTCTTTCCAAAGCAATGTGTCCTTGAGGTGGATCAGCATGCGTTATATGCAGTATTAAAGTGTTGAGCTGCAGAAGCAGTTACACAAGGTGGTCTTTATGTGATACGTCTTCATTTGTCTAAGCACTAGCACATAGCCCATGTAACAAAGCATGGAGAGGGTTTTGCTGGTTTTAGCAAAGGCCTGTGATTTGCCATAATTTGGATCAGCCTGTTTACTTATTTTAAACCTCTACCTTTTGAGATTTTCTTGTAGCAACCATCAGAAAGATATTTTGCTTGGTTTAGGTTAACTTTGACCTTTTCATGATGGAGATGATAACTTCATGTTTTTTCAAACACATACTTGAAGTATCAAAAATGTTGTGTTCTACTGGAAATAGCTAAAAGTATGTCCAAAAGGTGTATTTATTTTTTTTTCCACAAATTCTCAATGGAATTCATACTTATGTTCTTTTTAATGCCTTCTTCTGTCTTTGAGTTTGGTGCTTTACTGATCTGCAAGAACCAAATGAAACAACCTTAAATGTAGAGAGATGCACTTCTTTGAAATCTTACTGTATGTCAAAACTATTCATCCAGGATGATTAAAAAAAACAAAACAAAAAACCAAGTAACCACACACCCACACATGCAACAAACAACTGTAACTGAAGAGAAAGCTTGAAAGCTCCTGAAACATTAGGCAGGCTAAATAGAGATTGCATCTCCATAAATAAGAAAGCTTCAGACTTAGATCACTTCATCTGAAGTACACTCTAACACAAGGGTTTTTACTAGTGACAGAGCACGGTAAGTGCTTCCACCTACTATGAAAGAGGCCTCAATGAAAGAGACTTTTTTTTTATTATTATTTACCAGAAGTGGTGTTACTGTAGAGGACTAAATATTGCCTATTTGCTCTAATAATTGCAAAAGGTTAACCAAGTGGATACCAGATAGTGGGCACCAGTCAGCAACACGTGCTGCAGGATTCCAAACCCATTTTAATTTTCAGAGTATGGGAGCAGAAGAAAGAGAGGGTTGTTCAGCTTTTAAATCTTAGAGAAGACTGTGATATGTCATTAATATCTTTTCATTCTCCCAAGACAATTAGCTAAATATTGTATAGTTATTATGACTTATGTAATATTGTATTGCAGTTACTCATTTTATGTACATCAGTGTCACGTAAAAGCCTCTCTTATCAATTTAGTACCTTACTTTCAGTGTGTCTGAGGAGGACATCCAATTCCAGAACAGTCTGTTACATCAATTGTCACTTCCTATTAATAGAAATTTTCCTTGTTCCCTTGGTGAGGGATTAAATTTCAAGCATCACTGTCAGTCATTTTTCAGCCATGCTCCTTTTTGCAAAATAAGCTGTGAATGAGGAGAGTGACTGCTTCCTTTCCCACTGCATCTTTAAAGCTCAACCATATCTCCTGTTTGCACTAACCTACCTAATCAATAACCTACCACATCACTGATGGACCCTGAGCCTTCCTCCTGGAGGCAAGAAAAGATGCTACTTTCTGACCATTGGGCCAGGGTATTAAATGTGTAGGAGTGTTAACTTGGGTCGATTAGGAGAGGATTCCAAGTCAGGTGGCATGATGGAATGGAGCTGTTCTTATTTATCATTGTGGGAAAAACACATTAGCCCTATATAGGGGGGAAAAAAATAAACCAAAAAAACAACAAAACATTCAGGCCTGGTAAAAGATTATGAGATCTGTGTAACAATTATGTGTAATTTGATATTTAAAATAGCATCCAACTGAGAAGATCTTTCATATGAAAATTGACTTGCAGATTTACAGGTCTGCGGGAGCAGATTCTCTTTAAGTTTTTCTACATTTCACAGAATCCTAAATATTACTTGTGTGGTTCAGTTTTAAACGGTTCAAAATTATGTAGGTGCTGCTTTGTTTTTTGTTGTTTGTGTTGGTTTTTTGTTGTTGTTGTTTCATTGTTTTTGTTTGTTTTTGGCATTGTTTTTGTTGGGTTTTGTGTTTGATTGTTTGGGGTTTTTTTTCTGAAATGGCTAAATTCTTGAATCATTGTAGTTTATTGAACCATAACCTTTTCCTTTCTAGACTTTTCTTCTACTAAATTCTCTATAGGAGCTACAGTACTAGATGTTTCACTGATGTCTACCTTTGTTGTGCCTTAGGGTTAGCTAATGCTCCTCACCAGTCTGAGCAGGCTTTCAGTACAGTCTTCTCACAGCTGGCTTTACCTTGGCTGGGTTTTTGTTCACTGCCTTCCTGTCATTGCAGATTTTTCAGTTTCTCTCTCTCTCCANTGGTAAAAGATTATGAGATCTGTGTAACAATTATGTGTAATTTGATATTTAAAATAGCATCCAACTGAGAAGATCTTTCATATGAAAATTGACTTGCAGATTTACAGGTCTGCGGGAGCAGATTCTCTTTAAGTTTTTCTACATTTCACAGAATCCTAAATATTACTTGTGTGGTTCAGTTTTAAACGGTTCAAAATTATGTAGGTGCTGCTTTGTTTTTTGTTGTTTGTGTTGGTTTTTTGTTGTTGTTGTTTCATTGTTTTTGTTTGTTTTTGGCATTGTTTTTGTTGGGTTTTGTGTTTGATTGTTTGGGGTTTTTTTTCTGAAATGGCTAAATTCTTGAATCATTGTAGTTTATTGAACCATAACCTTTTCCTTTCTAGACTTTTCTTCTACTAAATTCTCTATAGGAGCTACAGTACTAGATGTTTCACTGATGTCTACCTTTGTTGTGCCTTAGGGTTAGCTAATGCTCCTCACCAGTCTGAGCAGGCTTTCAGTACAGTCTTCTCACAGCTGGCTTTACCTTGGCTGGGTTTTTGTTCACTGCCTTCCTGTCATTGCAGATTTTTCAGTTTCTCTCTCTCTCCAAAGGGTATTTTTGTGTAGGAACATTTTCAGGTGTGCTTCTGCAGTCAGGCACCTGCCCCTGAAGACAGGACTCCTCTCCTAACAAAACCTAAGCTAGAGAGAAGAAACAAAGTGTATGAAAATACCCAAGCTCAATCTAAACTAATTAGTCATAATATTTCTGCAAATACAATATTGGTAAAAGAAATATGCTTACTACCCCTGCTAGTAATGAAGGAAACGTTGGGTTAAAAGGGGTTGGAAACAGGGATTGGTCACATAACCAGTGCACGAACTGCCTTTTGAAGGTCTTGATTTGGAGTTTTCCTTGTTTGGTGTGATATCTTTGTTGTGTTTGGGGTATTTTTGTTTGTTTTATAAACTGGAAGTTGAATTGCCGTAAAAGTAAAGCAAATGACCCTGAGATATAGTAGGCTAAAAACAAGACCATACATGTACTTTGCAAAGTGAAACTGTCTTGTATTGAGAAGTGACCATGTTGCATCTCATAATTTTGCAGTTCCTTGCAGATATATTTCAAGACTTTT
>VYZU01063699.1:31693-61356 GCA_013401355.1 Ceyx cyanopectus | reverse complement strand
GATTTGTTTTTGTCATTGTCGTAGTATTTAACTAAGAAATGGTAATAGATCTAAAATACTTTAGGCTTTGTGCCAGAGTTTTAGTTTTTGTTGGTTTTTTGTTGTTGTTGTTTCATTGTTTTTGTTTGTTTTTGGCATTGTTTTTGTTGGGTTTTGTGTTTGATTGTTTGGGGTTTTTTTTCTGAAATGGCTAAATTCTTGAATCATTGTAGTTTATTGAACCATAACCTTTTCCTTTCTAGACTTTTCTTCTACTAAATTCTCTATAGGAGCTACAGTACTAGATGTTTCACTGATGTCTACCTTTGTTGTGCCTTAGGGTTAGCTAATGCTCCTCACCAGTCTGAGCAGGCTTTCAGTACAGTCTTCTCACAGCTGGCTTTACCTTGGCTGGGTTTTTGTTCACTGCCTTCCTGTCATTGCAGATTTTTCAGTTTCTCTCTCTCTCCAAAGGGTATTTTTGTGTAGGAACATTTTCAGGTGTGCTTCTGCAGTCAGGCACCTGCCCCTGAAGACAGGACTCCTCTCCTAACAAAACCTAAGCTAGAGAGAAGAAACAAAGTGTATGAAAATACCCAAGCTCAATCTAAACTAATTAGTCATAATATTTCTGCAAATACAATATTGGTAAAAGAAATATGCTTACTACCCCTGCTAGTAATGAAGGAAACGTTGGGTTAAAAGGGGTTGGAAACAGGGATTGGTCACATAACCAGTGCACGAACTGCCTTTTGAAGGTCTTGATTTGGAGTTTTCCTTGTTTGGTGTGATATCTTTGTTGTGTTTGGGGTATTTTTGTTTGTTTTATAAACTGGAAGTTGAATTGCCGTAAAAGTAAAGCAAATGACCCTGAGATATAGTAGGCTAAAAACAAGACCATACATGTACTTTGCAAAGTGAAACTGTCTTGTATTGAGAAGTGACCATGTTGCATCTCATAATTTTGCAGTTCCTTGCAGATATATTTCAAGACTTTTAATTGATGCTTTTTCAAGTGGAGGGTGTTACTCTACGGGGTATGAGAAGACTGTATTTCAGCACCAGGACTTTTTGTTTGTTTGTTTGTTTGTTTTGTGTGGAGGAACATTCCAGAAGGTTGTACACTCTTAGCAGTAATGGATTTTCTTTTTCTTGATGTGAAGGAGTCTCATATTAACACTAGAATCTTTGGGGACTGTGGTATATTTGTTGTGCAGTCTGTAAGCTGCATACTAAAGAAACATCACGTTTTGTATGCATGTCAGGTTTTTATGGGATACTTGGATGCTTTGGAAGGCTGTATTCTTTTTTCTCCTTATGTTTTTCCCCAAATCTAGTTACGTTGTTTGCTTCTAATCTTTTGTTTGGCACAGAGCTGTGTTGCAGGAGCATTTCAAAACTATTAATTCTACAGCCCTCCTTCTGGGGAAAAAATACACCTTTATTCACATACAAAGAAATCTTAGCTTTGTAAATGTTATAGGAAGAATCTTATTGTCCTTGATGGACCCAGTCTAATGATGTAACCATAAGAAAGTAATTTTAAGAACTAGAATACACATGCGAAAAAAAAGTTAAGTCAAAAAACCCCAAACACCCCAACACCCACAAAAAAAAAACCCCAAAACCAAACCTAAAAACCCAAACATCTCCATACACATGCATACAACTTTAAATGGGAAGATGTTTAGCTGCAATATATGATGCATTTAGAATCTGTGCATCCTGTCCCCACGTGAGTAGGGATGCTCGTGCCATTAAACATTCAGCAAAAGCTGGAGTGCTTTACTGAAACAGTTTGTGGGGGAGCATTCCACTTGAGAAATTTGGCTTCTCCTGACCTCTGCCCAAGGTGTGTCATGCCAAGGGTCTGCTTGTGAAATGCCATGGTTTCTCAGGCTGATTGGCAGGTTTGCACATCAACAATAACTGGAATTGTAGAAGTCGGGCAGCTTGGGGCTCCCTGTCATCAGTGAAGCTTGGAGGACTGTGTAGTTGATGTTGTCAGGTCTGCTGTTTGGTCTTTGCCTGTGCTCTGTCCTCTCCCAATGCCTTGGGAAAACACTTGGTGACTCTTGCAAGAGGGTCCAATTCAGCTGTTTATTTATTTCTTTGTTGGGGATTTTGTTTGTTTTGTTTTTATTTTTTGTTTTGTTTATTTATTTATTTGTTTGCTTTACTTCAGAGATATAGGATGATTTTAATAATTTTCCACCAATTGCTAGTCAAATATGCCTAATGTGTTTTTACTATTATTATTAATATGCTGTAATCTTGATAGAGAATTTTAACTTGCTGCTTTGTGAAAATAACCTTATTTAGAAATGAAGCCTCTATGGTGCCAGCATCAGCCAACTGCATTGATGGTGCCCTATTTCTTCATATTCTCCATGTCCCCAGAAATAGAAAGGATTGACCATTGTACAATTGGTGAGATAAAATAAACAGGTTTAAATTGGAGAGAGAGAGATGATATTGACAGTGCTGGCCTCTAGAGCATGCTTGATTGCAATTCCCCTGTGGCTACAACAGCTTATCGACCTGTAGGCTGTCTGTCCCTTTGATGGGAGTCAGAAACCAGGGCAGGGCTGTCCAAAGCTCAGGCTATCCTGTGTCCTTGTCAGATGGGACTATTATTTTAGGGGAGGGGAACAAACATTGAAGGGTGTAGTGACTTACTTATTGTAAAATCATCGATTCCACCTGCATAAGTCACAGCCTTGCTTGAACGGTAAGGGTTGTTGTGTTTCTTCTCTGTTGTTCAAAGCATCATAATTTCTTTTTTAATTAATCTCTGGCCTCCCAGCTATGCAAAAGCATGCTTGAATAATGTTTCAGTTCATTTCTGATTGGAAAAGGAGAACTTAAGCCTGTTAATTTTCAGCTTCAGATTTTCAAGTGTCCTCCTGCGACTTTACATTGCTGGTGCTTTCCAGAGCTTTGCTGTCAAATAGGTTGGCAACTTTAGCTCAACCCTATATGATGCAATCCTGGAAACAAAAATTATTATAAGAGGAGTCCACTATTGTGTCTTAAGATAATAGGTTAACTTTAAATAAAGAAAATGCTTTTTATTTGAAAGTAGACTGTTGGGCTGTCTAGCATGTAGTTTTCACTTCTTGTACTGTAGCTAAAGGGAGAAGTGTGTGTGTGTGTGTGTGTGTGTGTGTGTGTGTGTGTGTGTGTGTGTTTACAGCCAGCAGAAGGAACCCCTTCTGAATATAGGTGATACCACTTACACACTGAAAAGAATTTCTGAATGAGGTTTGTGAGGTTTTTTTTTAATTTATGTTTCTGTCACGTAACTTAATAGGTATCAGTGGATTGGTAAGAACTAAGCAGTGAAGTCAATGTTACAAAGATCTTTGGACAATAGTTCAAAGTACTATGGGACTTGTTTCTACTAATGTGCAATTTAAAGGAAATCTACAGCTTTTGTTTTTTTTAAAGAGATAGCCTGCTTGCTACATTGATTTTCAAATATATTCTCACCAGCCACTCTCTCCATCCTCCTCCACTTCCCTATCCCACCAAAACCTTCAGCAGTCATTACAGAAGTTTAGGTAGCTTCTTAGAATTTAGAGGGTATAATCAACGTTTTGGTTGACATTATAATGTATTTAAATGTCACTGGTACTAGCATAGTACTTTCTTCCTGGCGAGCTATTGTGCTCCCTCACATTGTTCCTGGTAATTGCTGGGATGTGTAGGAAAACATGGAGGCTGGTAGCTGTCTATATGCAGATGAGAAATGGCTTTGGAAAAGATCTTTCTTGTTACAGGTAAGTTCAAAAAGACAATTCATTCAGTCTTGACAGAACCCTGGATAAGTTTCAGTTAGGGAAGAAGTGAAATGCAGTTGGGGGAAGCACAGTGGGTACTCTTCTCCAGCCCTGACTCATGCCCAGCACAGTACCACAGTCATCTGGGATCTTCCCCAGAGCAAAGGAGAGCAAGAGCTTCTGATAAAAAAACTGTCTGGGGCTGCCTGCACAATACACTGTGAACAAAGGCTTACTGAAGACACTACCCTCTTCTTGATGGCAGATTTCTCTACTGACTTACATTGCTTCTTAGAAGGAATTTTAACTTCTTGCTGAAAAAAAAAAAAAAAAAAAAAGGATAATTTTATTTCAATGCAGAAAACTTAGAAATGTTATGTTAGTATGAAGATGAAGAATGAGGGCAGAAGGAAAATACATTTTTGGGATGTGTCTGGATTTATTTTTATTTTCTCTCATATCAGAACACTGAATGCCAGGTGTGGAAGATGGGATAGTTTTATAATGCTACATGCAGAAACTAAATGGCTTTTATAAATTAGCTTTTGTTAATGTATGTCTGAGTAATATTTTATATACTTTCAGAGAAAGCAAATGCAATACACCACGAATGGAATTTACTCTCAGGGTGTTGTCATGTATTAGTGGCAGAAAAAGTAAGAAGGGTCAATATTACTTCCCTTATTTTTAAAAGAGGTGTTCCAATCAATCCATGACCTTTTTCTTTGTATAGCTTTCTAATTTTTCCCTGCCTTTTTCTCACTTACTTCAGAAGAACTCAAAGAAACAATTGAGTAAGAATTACAAGGTACAATTTACTGATGAGCATGTTTTAATATTTTGTTGCAGAAGTACTCCATGAAAGATGACAGAAGAAGTTATTGTTATTGCAAAGTGGGATTACACTGCACAGCAGGACCAAGAACTTGACATCAAGAAAAATGAGCGTCTTTGGCTATTAGATGATTCCAAGACATGGTGGAGGGTAAGAAACGCGGCCAACAAAACGGGATATGTGCCATCAAATTATGTGGAGCGAAAAAACAGCTTGAAGAAAGGTTCTCTGGTTAAAAATCTAAAAGACACATTGGGTAAGTCCTTTTGTATTTTGGAAGAAGTTTAGGAGACTTTATGAGTTTCAG
Source organism: Ceyx cyanopectus (assembly GCA_013401355.1). Taxonomy (NCBI): domain Eukaryota; kingdom Metazoa; phylum Chordata; class Aves; order Coraciiformes; family Alcedinidae; genus Ceyx; species Ceyx cyanopectus. The sequence goes on along the minus strand of VYZU01063699.1, from coordinate 56,453 downwards.
ATTGGGAATGGAATGTGCATATAAATATATTGTAACATGCTCATTTGGATTTATTTTTAATCTTTGAGTTGAGGTGACGCGATAGATGATTGAGGGGGAGAGTGGGGGTGGAGGGAGAATTGTGGAAAATCTGTAACAGGTTTTCTTGCATCACACCCAGGAGAATAAGGTTGTTTTTTGTTCCAGTTTGTCAGAGAATGTGTACTTTCAGTGGCTGAAGAACTGTGTTTTCATTGAAGTATCTGCTGCAGAATGCTCTCCTCTTATGCCAAGACCTCTCACTCAGAACTAGAAGGATGTAAACTGGATTATTCAGCATAGCTACCACAACAAAGCTGAATTGCTTTATGAATGAGATGATAGGATGTGGCCATGTGCAATGTCAGGGGTTAAGTTTCTGTGGTCCAAGATGTTCTTTCTGCTTCCAAGTCCTTAATGTGTGCTCCGTTTTGTACTTGTACATAAATTCTTCACAACAGCATCTCGTAAAATCATATGCCTTTGAAAAAAATGTGAGTCTAGTTTGAAGAAATGTATTTGGAAGTCAGGTGACATTTTTTTTTCCAATTCTTTTTAATAACATTAACTTGCTTAAAAAAAAAGGCCTTTGAATATGGCTAGAAAAGATTAAACATAGCAATCAATGATGATTTTACATGTAGAGGTGAAAAAAACCTTCCTAGTGGTATTTTAGGATGTAATAAGACAGAAACAGATAAGCACTTTGAGGTGTTTTGACTTTTTTTTTCTTATGTTTTGGTTTTTGCAGGTGTTTTTCAATGTTTTCCGTATCAAAAGCTTATTCTGTGGGAATTTGCTGTAGAAAATACTGACTCTTCAACAGAAAAAATAGAATTTAGGATTGGACTTGTTAGAAAGCAACATGGTTCCCTTAAAAATACCATGGCAATACCTCATGTAGGTTTATCACAGGTGGCCTGTGCTAGTGTTGTGTCTAACAGGTTAGGTCTCTTGATCACTTGTTCTCCATTGCTGACCTGCCATAAACTACATGGAAATTGAGGACTACAAGATGAGTGGAAGGCAAATAAGGTTCTCAAAAGATATATCATGGAAATATTTAAAGCCATAGGCCTGTGTATGGATACTCTTGGAATATACTCATTACAGTGCCAGAAAAATGTGCTTATGCCTTTTCAAAGATTTGTATAGAGAATAAGCTCCAGTGTTCACTAAATAATTAGAATCAGAATACCAGCTGTGCCTTTAAGATCATCATATATGGATTTGTGTTGCTTCAAATACATATTTTTGGGTCTAAAAGCTACTTTATGAAAGCATTGTGCTTCTGTTGTGATCTTACATCAAGTGTTCATGTAAAATAAGCACACACTTTTTTTTTTTACATCTGAGAGAAGTGTGTTTAAATGCAGGAGCAGAGAGGTGTTGTAGCATGTGTGCTCACCTCCTTGGTCTGAAGAAAGCCCTGTGCTGCAGGGTCCTTCACTTGGCTATGGTGGAGACAAATGAAGTGGTGTGAGAATGAAGCTTGGTGGTTTTGTGGCTGAGCCTTTGCTTGTGTTACATCTTCCAAACCTCAGCCCTCTGCATGCACGTGTGCAGGTTTTTATGTTCAGAAGGACTGCTCTTAAAATCTACTGATTACTCTCTCCCTCTCGTCAAGGTTTTCTCTGTGCATTGTTTGTTCAGCTGAGGCAGAAAATACTGTGTGGCAGAGCCTTAGCTTTTTCTTTTGCAGTGACTGCATGTACCTGCTGAGCATACAGAGTGCAAAGCACCTTATAGCTAAGGGCTCTGAACTGCTCAGCATAATAAAACTTTTGTCTGTGCTGTGCCATTTTCTTTATACCTTTCTCGTATCTGAGTCCTCAATTAAGCTCCAGTCTTTAAGCCTTGCTTGTCTTGCTGTACAGTAATTTCCCATTCAGAACAAGGAGAGCATGTGTCCTTCCTTAGAGAATCCTTTGTTCTGAGCGGCCAGCAAGAATACACTTCTCTTTATTTCAAACAAAGGCTTGCAAATTGCAAGGCTGATGCTTGATCTAGTGAAAAACAGCTTTGGAAAGTTTAGCTGCACCCAGTGAAACAAGTTCTTCAGTTCTCTTTATAGAAATGTCTAATGTCTCATCAAATGCCTCTCCCAAGATCACAAGAAAATTCACATTAAAATACCCGCTAACCCAGCACAAATGGGAATAGCAGTTATGACAATTAGTCCTTAAACCAAATCTGTTTCCAGCTTTAATCTTGAAACTATTACCAAAATATCAGGTACTGAACTTAAAAAAAATAAAAAAAATAATAAAAAAAAAGTAACAAAAATAATTTAATAAATCAGTCAATAACTAACCATAAGTCTTCTGAAATCTCCTGAGAGAAGCAGCAGCCTCTTAGCTGCTTCCAGTGGTAAGGCTAGAGGGCTTTAGGGAGGGACCCTCTGATGTACCTGGACCCACCTTTCATATTTGCAGCACTCCACCAAACAGTTGCTCCCATGGAGATGCACTTTTCCCTGCCTCTTCCTTAATCAATGACATTTCCTTGTGTTCAAACCTATTTCACCTGGAAACATTGTTATCACAGGAATGATGTAGTGTGCTGTTGACGTGATTGCCAGTAGCTATCAGCCACCTTACACTTATCCACAGTAATTACTGGTGGTTGATTTATACTTTGCTCCAAATACTTGATAAATATGAGACGTGCCAGCCATAGTTCAAATTGTGGCAGACCTTATAAGAGCTATTGCTGTTTAATTAATAATCCTCATAGCTGACTGTTGAAGGTGCATCATCTAAATAGCTCTTAATCCATGGAGTCTGCGAACCCATGAAATCTATGGTGCCAGTTAATACACTAGTGCCTTGTACATAAAAAGCCAAATACCCCACGAAAGTTTACTACCTTTGCAAAGCTGCATTTATCAGGAGAACTTTTCATCTCGTCAGAGAATGAAGTCATGCCTGTTTGATGCTGAAAATTAATTTTCCCACAACTCTGCTGACTGTCATTAATTGAATCTCAGCCCTTGGATACTTTAATAGAATCTCATCAGCTTTGCTGTTGTTCAGCTTGGGGTTGGTGGAAGGTCAATACACATGTAGGTACCTAAAACATGCAGCTTGATGGTTTAAAAAATTTAGCCCATTTTCAGCTACATTTTATGGCTTCTGGAATTTCTAACGTATTTCAGCATTTTTGGAAAAGAAAATCAGCCAGCTCTTTTAAATATGTCAAGTGCACATTAAAATGGTGATTAACAGTTGTTTAGCATATGTTCATTAAATCACGGACTGAAAATACCATCCTGCTTCAAATCTCAGATGACCCCCAGTAATTTCTGAAGATAAACTTTCGGATTTTCTTAACTCTTTTTACAAAACAGTAGCCTTTTTTTTCACCATTCACTCTGTCTTCTCCCTTCTAAGGGCATACTCCATTATACTGAATCTTCTTTTTGATCCTGTCACTGAATAATTCTCCCCAAACTTATATTTCCTGAAGTGGCTCTGAAACATTTCAAAACTTGTAATTTTGTTGTTGATGGCTGTCTTGTATTAACATTTTTCTGTTTGATATACATAACCTCTGTGTCCTTAAATTTCTTTCTTGAGTGAGCTCTAATAGATACCTAGCTACAATGACCCAATTTTAATTATGGAAATGTGGCATATAGGCCACCTATTAAGTATTTTAAATGATTCATCATCTCATTCCCTTTTTTGTCTTAACTGAGCGATACTGCAAGGAAGAAGTTAATGGCAATTTAGGCATTTCAAATTACTGTCTTCTGTTTGCTCATATTGAAAGAAATCTGGTAATTATTACTATTCTTAAGGCAAAAGGCAGCTTCCAGGCCTGTGATTAAAATTTCATCATCGTTCATTATAATGAAGTTTTAAATAGTTTCCTTGTACAGTATTTCTTTTGTGGGGAGGGTATTTTTTTCTTTTTCTTTTTCATTCATTTTGATTAAGTCTTAGTAAGCAAGAGGCCTTTAGCATGCATCTTCCAAGCTGCAATTTTCTGTAATGCAATCCTTCCCACGCGCTGGGGGTGGGCAGGAGTTGCCATCCCCATGTGGATGGAGCGGGTGCCTGCCAGCACCACCCCCAGAGCCGCCTCACAGCGCGGCTCTGCGGGTTTCCCCTTCTGCAGCGATGAGCTCTGCTTGCTGGCTCATCCCTGGCACACCAGACAGAAACCTTATCTGAAGGAAGCAAAAAGAATGAAGAAGTCTGTTGTTTCTGTAAGCAGAATAATAAAACTTCTACTTTTTTTTTATTCTGTCTTTTTTTCCCATCCTCTTGCAAGTCATCTTTCCCAGTGATGGCCAACTCCCCAGGCAGCAGCAGCGTGCCATGGGTGAGCAGCCTATGTGATCCAGCAGCTGGGTGCCATCTTCATGGGTACCCATGAGCTTCTGAATGTCACTGCTTTTGCTTCCCAACCAGCAGCACATGACAGACATTTCTGAAAGGTGTCCGGTCCTGCTCCCTTTGCTGAACAACCACTTAAGAAACCTTGAAGACGTTTCCACTCCGTTCTTGGTGTGGGATTTTGAACAGGTGCCCAGAAAATAAAGAGTGGTTATTAAAAGGTACTGAAAGAGAGGTTGGACACCAAGAATAGAGCAGATGTGGTTGCAAGATGCGTAGGAACAATACAAACACTAGAAATGAGTGTTGGCAATGATGACAAATAAGAGTAATCTCGATAACATTTTACAGGAGATGTTTAAATTGCATGAGAGAGCCTCTTCAAATGGCTTCTTTATTAAGCTGTCAGGCAGCAAAACATTTCTGTAACTTTTTAATTTTAATTCACTCACTGTGCCAGATTTTCATGTGGAAAGTAAGGATTGCCAGGTGAGATGTAAGGTACAGATACCAGTCCTTACTTGCATCACTGTTCCTGGTATGTTATTTCAGAAGCCTCCTGATCATCCAGGAGTATTTGCTGTGTTCATCAGCTTGCTTCCACAGTGTCTACATGGCTCAGTCTATAGATCTGTAAAGCAGCTCCTGAGTTCTGTATATACTGTTGCTTCCAGGAATCAAGTTTTCTAGCTCCCACCCTTGGTTATTTGTATTTTTTTATTTGAAAAGAGATGGGTTCTTTTTCCCATTTATAACTTCACATTTTCCCATTTGAAAGCCATTTAATACCACCTTCACTGAGCCCTTCTGGAAACTGCTGGGGAAGTTAAGCTTTTTTTATTTTAGAGTCACTGCTTACTGTCCAGAAATGCAGAATAAGTAATTTTGTAATCCAGTGGGGTTTTTTTTTAACATTGGAAAGCAGATGTTTATTGTACTTCCTTTTTAGATACGAATATTTAAGCTATTACTGTCATAGTTCTGCATAACATGGTCATGAAATCTTATTCTCCACTGTCATCAACCTTTAACCTTGTGTGTGGTTTAGTAGGTTGTTGCTTTTTTTTTTAATTAAGCTTTTGGGTTTTAGGATTTTATTTCTTTCTTAAAAATATCTTAGTGACCCAGTTTTCTGTAATTCTGATGTGTTACTGTCTAGTAGATTTAATTCTACATGGTAATATTTTGACATTCATCAAATCTCCTCTAAGTCTTGAGTACTGAAATTTGATTAGTGCTTAAGCCTTTCACTGGTGGAAGTTGCTTATGTGACTACTTTTTGTGGTTTTTAATAGAACTTTTTCCAGTTCTTCAGCACTACTTTTTAAAAGTGTAATTATGAGAAGGATACACATAATTTTTGGCACATATGTAGCTATAAATTGAATCTTCCATACTCTTTCCTTGATGAATTTGTTTATCAGTGAACTGATTATTAGCTGCAAGATCACAGAAAACACATTAAATAGGCAATAATACTAAGTACTAGCTTGAAAATATTTTTGTTAGTTCTTGATTAGTTTTTTTCCATTTTAGTATTTTCTGGACACCATGTGGGTGTGATATTTATCGCAGCATGAAAGAGCAGTGGAAATAAAAATAAATATCATTGTGTAATAAATGCATTATTATGTAGCACAGCCTCTTAAGCCTTGTAGAGCTCATATTAATAAAAACAGAGCTGTCCTGTAAGGCAAACAGAAACCATTTTAACCTCTGTAGAACTTAGGTTCCTGATGGTGTTGGAAATCCTCATCACAGACCTGTAGGAAATGCTAGCCTTTCCTCAGGCATTTAAGAAATGTAATTTAAAAATAGCCAGCCTTCAGAACCTTCTGCAGTGTGTAGTAGTTCTCAAATTATTTGTCATATATAATGATTTATAAGAATGAATAATATTAAGTCTTCATTTAGACAAATATCTCATTTCAATTAGCAGTAAACTCCCCTTTTAGGGATCCAACACAAATAAAAATATTTTTCCAGTGTCACTTTATGTTGCTTTGAAGCTTTCTAGCTTGTCAGAAAACATGGGCATGACAGCTGTGCCACATCTGTCCTATTTCTTGAAGATTGGATGAGGATTTTAAGCTGTCAATATACAGGAATTTAAGCTCATCTTTACAGAGAGGAAGTAGTTAAGTTTTTATGTAAAGCACAAAATCTTCCTTGGTTTCCTAGAATCCATGTGTTAAAATTGCTTACTCCGTGGTTGAAATTGTTCAACAAAAGCACTTTCTCTGCTGTGCTTCATTCTGCTTTATGGTTGGATTGCTCAAAGTAAGTGTGTTTGTGGGGTGGGGTGGCAACAGTGGTGAGTCTTGACCAGTGATGAAATTGAGGAACATGGTTTTGTGGTAGCGAGAGGAGCGGATGGGAACTCAGTTTAGGTGTGGTGCCTTTGGTGGTTTGGGAAGAAAAAAAACCCAAAACCTGGAACAATTGCATTTCTTCTGTCTTCAGAGTAATAATAGATCGGAGTGGTTGCATGGATTACTGTCATTGGATGCTGAGAAAGGAGGCATGAGACAATGCTCGGAATGATTTCAAAACACAGTGAAGAGACTTCTTCCTTTCCCAGCTAGAGCATGTGGAGTTATGAGCTGACTGTGCTGATACCACTGGAGTGGGAGCAGATGACATGTTTAATAAGGAATTCAAATGCTTTGCTAATTTCTGGAAACACATCTGTTTCATGGTCATCATCTAAACCTAGACTTAGCTTAAGTGGCTATTTTCAGTTCATTGATGATCTTTTACTATCTAGAGATACATTCAGTAGCAGTAGATACAAGAAGATCTTGCTGACATGGTAAGATCTGCTATCTCAGCATCAACTTGGTAGATATACAATGGCAGAAAAACACGTTCAACTGAATTCATGTTACTTTTATGCATATTAAAGTAGTTGTCCAGAGTGCAAAACATACAACTTTGTTTATAGACATATAAAACTCCTGTAAAAAAAATAAATAACTGTGTGAATATCAACTGTGTCCAGTGAAAGTAGCATTAAAGGAACTGAAGTCTTTTCTGTGTGGAATTTTCTGAAAAATACCATGTTATAATTTCTAAAAGAACATGTGCTTATGAAGGAAAAGACCATGAAATTGCAGACCAGGCAAAGAAAGGAAAGAAAAGAAAGAAGCTACAATGTGCTTTTTTGTTACCTGCAGCAAAAAGACTTGAAAGCAAACAAAACCAGTAAATATTCTAGACTAATACTTCTTTTACTGCCTGATAAAAGACTTTTGTCTGCTGGATATATGCAATAGGTCATTCTTCTGACCCAAGGTGAAAAGCCAAAAGCAGCAGTGAAAGCAGAACCTGCAGTTGCTGCAGTGCCCCTGAGCTCCAGTGCTCTCTGGTGATGGGAGCAGAAGTCTGCTTTTTTTCAGTTTCCAATTGCATGTGGTATATTCTGCTGAAAGTTTACCTTACATTAATTATTTATTGAGGTGGATTATTTCAAGGATTTGCTGCTTCAAGAGTTTGAAACAAACACATAAATGGACCCTTGGTGTGTCCTACTTTTCAGCAGGCTTTTCTAATATGATGGTGGCAATAAAATGTTGCGAGGCTGAAGATATAAAGAAATCTTGATGGGTTTAGTCCATGTTCAGTGAATAAATTTGTTCTTTGAATTGTATTAGAAGTTTTGTGTAATAGGTACTTCTCTTCCCCACTCCCCTTACAGAGTGTGTGTGTGTGTGTGTGTGTGTGTGTGTGTGTGTGTGTTTGTGTGTGTACTTACAGGTACAATTTGACATTTAGAGGTTGCTGAACTAGCCTTTATTTTAGTCATAATTACATTCTGATAAGATAAAAGGATGGCTTTTAACTCAGCATGGCTGTGTGTACTGGTGTCTGTTTGTGGGATCACTTCCCTCAGCTGTCACCTTTGAGGATCCTTGATTTTGTCCCTCTCTGAGCCAGTTATGTTTCAATATGTAATTATGTTTGGCCTTTGGACAAGCCCAAAAATTAGCTCCCAAGGTAGTTTCATCTCCCTGTTAGCGGGAGTCACCCTGTTGCCAGTAGCTCTTCCCACACCCTGTTCCAGCTGTGGAAGCAGAGCCTTTTGCTCTCTTAGTTGCGTCTGAACCCTCAACTCTTTTGATGTTTCATTTTTTTCCATAGCATAAAATCCTTTAAGCAGTCTGCTAATTATGTCTCTTCTTTTGAGGAAGTGAAAATAGAGTATGATTTATTTTTTTTTTGTCCAGATAGTGCCTTGTACTGGATTTTTTGTGTTGTGTTTCTCCTCTGTCCTTCTTTCCTTCACGTTCCTGGCAGGACCAAAGTTTGCTGAAGCGGCAGAACTGGGGCAGTGGTGTGGGGTCACCACATTGAACCCTGCTGCTTGGGGTGGGCCCTCCCCATAAGCATGTGCCTGTGGGGGGGATGTACTGACCCTGCTTCTTCAGAAAACATAGTCTGTGTGCCCTGAACACTGACTACTTCTTTAGCTTCACCTTCTAGCACAGGAAGGTAGTAACAGAAGAAGCTGTCAACAGTAACTGATTTGGAGCTCTTGTGTGTACTTTGTTTGATATGTATAGCTGGGTCACTCTTCTACAGACCAAACTAAGATGGCCAGCAAAAAACAGTAGCCTGTGTACGTGCTCTCGGGGCCACCCTTTTCCAAAGAATTCCAGTGACTCCGAGGACAAGCATTTTATCTACATTGAAGTGACATCAGCTGCTTTTTTTACTGTCTTAGCATCATCAGGGAATTTTTCTCACTTAGATGGGGGTATTTTCTCCAATATGCATCTGTAAATAATTCTTAAAGTATTACTGTATCACACATCTTTATTTTTGAGACATTAGTCTTTCTTAAGATTTATTCTTCCACTGTCTTTTGGAATATTCATTTGTCCTTTTTCTCTGAGTGGTCTCACTCAGGTTCTGTTGCCTTCTGTTTCTCAGGTTTTATGAAGACCTCAGCAAGAGGTAGCCATTCTGTGACGTGTTTTCATACTATGCAAACATAATTTCTAATGTAGCATTCATGAAAAAAAAAGGGCTTTGTTTTAAAACGTGCAAGAGAAGTTTTCCTTCCTTTTTGTGAATCTCAAAAGTGTGTTGTTTTGTGTAGTGAATCCATAAATTGGGAGTTAAGGTGTATGCAATGTATGCATATACTTATCTTAAGCCTTCTATGTGAGAAAGTGAGCAGAAATCTACCTCAGTGGACAGATCTGGACAAAGACTGCTCTTAATGTGAATGGGTGGTTGGCCAGGTGGATATTCAGGGGTGACCATTTACACCAGAAAATTGAGTTATGACTCAAATGGAGTTAGGACTTGGGCTGCAGACCATCTAAACTACACACAATCATTGACATCGCTCCTGTTTAGCAGTCTTTGAGACCTTGTAAATGAAAGAAAATGGAAAGTGAAAGAAAAAAAGAAAGGCAAAATGTATATCGATGTAGTGAAGATGACATTGTTCTTATTCTTGGGTTCTACCAGTTTATAAATCTGTAAGATATTTTTGAATTTTTTTTGTGCAGGAAGCTGTTCTTCAGAACAGGAGCTAAATTTGTTACTGTATTACTTATCAATTTATTACTGAGTTTTAATCTACAAAATAAATTGTTGTGGTTTGTGTATGAGTTGTGGGGTTATGTGTTTTGGCTGTGAGGGCCAAACCTCAGAGGAGAGGGGCTGTTAAGCAATTTTCCCCTGTTACTTCACCTTCAGTGGCAGTGTGGTTTGTTTTTTGTGTATATGGTTGAAAAGAACCCTTTATTAATGAAGCCATGAGCATTCTAAGTCACAGAGGAAGTTAGGAAAGAAAAGGTGGTATTTGCTTTCCTTTCCTAAAAGGAGCTTTGAATAAAATTGCAGTTATCTTTGACAGGCTTCTATGAAGTTCTGAGGTTTCCAAGGAAAAAAAAGTCATTAACACCTTGGACTTTCTTGTAACACAATAGGTTTGAAAGCATTAGTGTAGTACAGCATTGTCATTCTGTCCTTACAGCAGAACTAAGGCTTTACATCTTGCTTGGTGTTTGTATGGACCAACTGGAATAAAATGCTATAACCTCAAAGAGTAGCTGACCATGTTACCTGCAGGAGAGACTATATTTTTTTGATGCCAAGAGATTGCCCTTCAGTCAGTATTTGCATCATTTTCTTCTCATGCATTTCTTTGAGCTGCAGGGCTGTATAGTTACTGCTTTGCGATTTATGTGTTCAGGTTTGGTCTTGATGATCCGAACTTTATATTTGTAACACTTACTAAGACTTTGATTTTCACATATAGAATTGAGAGCAAATTCAAGCAAACAAGAAGTGAAAAGACCAAGTTTGTACTATAATTGCCTGTATCCAAAACAGAATGAGTCCACCTTGGTTATTGGATGAGTCTTTAAATTGGAGAGTCATCATCTCACATAGAGGCTAGTCTTAATTTGTACTTGCTGCATTTTGTTTTGTTTTTGTTGTGTGTTTGGTTTGTTTTTTTGTAAGTAAATAGTGAGCAGGTTCATGTTAGCAAGTTGGATTTGTATCCTGAGCTATCCTGTGTACCTCTTTCACTTGATATAAAATAAGAGTTAACTAAATATAAATCACCTTTCCATCAAATATTGGAGAGGGGAACATAAGCTGTTGTATACATACTGAAGGACAGAAGCATCTGGGATAGACAGTTTGGATCACCTTGTGCATATTAGAGGTTTCTTTGTCAATACTTTGATAAGTGTGAAGGAGAGGCAAAATAGTATAGCTTTCCTTCTCTACAGTGAAGGAACACAAAGCACTGGGATGTCCTACAGGGATACTGTGCTTTATCCCCATACCTTATAAACCCCTTAGAATATTTGGACTGCTTTGGGTTTAAGGTTATCCGAGTTGTTTTTTTTTTCTTATCAAGGCATCCTGCAAAATCAGTTAATAAAATTACAAAGTAGGTGGAAATATCTTTAAATGATCTCAATTTGAAAGCAAAGACTCTGCATTTAAAGCAAGCTGTCTTCAATTTAAATGTAGAGACAGAAATTAGAACCATAGGTCTTGAGAAACCCCATTTATTTTCTATGCCTTCTTTTTGAAACTGAGACAGATTTCCTACTACATACAGCATTTGAAATCCCAAGGCAATTTAAGCTTGGTGAGACTTCATCTACTTCACTTTTGCACATACATGAGGTGGAAATAATGTGTTTGATGCTTTGGGAAAACTCTGTCCCCATACATCCCTGTAGAACATCTTTCGTTTTAACCTCTTGCTCTAAAATGCTCTGGGTATGGGAAACCTGTTGCCTGGTGCTGGAGTTGGAATGTACCTTTCCAGATACCAGCCCACTGTGTTCAACACAGTCTATAAATATCAAGGTTTTACACAGTAGTTGTTGGTAATACAATTGTTGGGTTGGTTTCTGTATGGAAGCCTCTGTACTAAACATCAAGCATTAGATGTAGGGGAAACTTTGACACTACATTTTCCTGTATTTGAAAAACATAGTAAGTAAGCAGCCTGGCTGTAGAAATGTCAGAATTTCACTTTGACATTTAAAGAAGAGTTTCCATTTTTTTTATTTGTTCTAGTGTGGCTTTTTTGTTATTGAGCTTCTTTCAAGAAGATACAAAAAGTCATTAATGAGAGCTGTAAGGTTTCATTTCTGTATCACAAATGCAGCTGAAGATTTCTGGAATTTATAGCAGTATCCTTTAAAAAGTGCTATTGATGGAGATGTTGCTTCTAAAATACTGATTGTCCCATATGGATCTTGGCNATGATTCAGAGCCTTAATATTAGGAAATGAATAACTTGGTAAACAGAAAAGGATAATTTATTTTTTTTTAAACAAGGTATGTATGAAACCAGATGGAATTGCAAAAGCACAAGAGTAATTGTGATTTTAAGTATCCTAAATAAAAATTGTCTTAAAATTTTCAATAAACGTTACCCCTAAATAAAAATAGGTTTTGATAAACTTGCTTGATTCCAGTGCATCTAATACAAAACACTTGATTTGTAAATTTAATGAGAACTAGAAGGGCTGTTTTTTAAAATTAAGTTTTATATTTGGGGGAACTAAAATCTATTTCCATCTTAGATGAAATTGAGTTCTTAACTTGGTATATAACTCACTGAATTTAACAAATTATTTTTTAAATATTATTTCTAATTATTTCAGAGACTGCTATTATTATTCNTGAAAAGACCAAGTTTGTACTATAATTGCCTGTATCCAAAACAGAATGAGTCCACCTTGGTTATTGGATGAGTCTTTAAATTGGAGAGTCATCATCTCACATAGAGGCTAGTCTTAATTTGTACTTGCTGCATTTTGTTTTGTTTTTGTTGTGTGTTTGGTTTGTTTTTTTGTAAGTAAATAGTGAGCAGGTTCATGTTAGCAAGTTGGATTTGTATCCTGAGCTATCCTGTGTACCTCTTTCACTTGATATAAAATAAGAGTTAACTAAATATAAATCACCTTTCCATCAAATATTGGAGAGGGGAACATAAGCTGTTGTATACATACTGAAGGACAGAAGCATCTGGGATAGACAGTTTGGATCACCTTGTGCATATTAGAGGTTTCTTTGTCAATACTTTGATAAGTGTGAAGGAGAGGCAAAATAGTATAGCTTTCCTTCTCTACAGTGAAGGAACACAAAGCACTGGGATGTCCTACAGGGATACTGTGCTTTATCCCCATACCTTATAAACCCCTTAGAATATTTGGACTGCTTTGGGTTTAAGGTTATCCGAGTTGTTTTTTTTTTCTTATCAAGGCATCCTGCAAAATCAGTTAATAAAATTACAAAGTAGGTGGAAATATCTTTAAATGATCTCAATTTGAAAGCAAAGACTCTGCATTTAAAGCAAGCTGTCTTCAATTTAAATGTAGAGACAGAAATTAGAACCATAGGTCTTGAGAAACCCCATTTATTTTCTATGCCTTCTTTTTGAAACTGAGACAGATTTCCTACTACATACAGCATTTGAAATCCCAAGGCAATTTAAGCTTGGTGAGACTTCATCTACTTCACTTTTGCACATACATGAGGTGGAAATAATGTGTTTGATGCTTTGGGAAAACTCTGTCCCCATACATCCCTGTAGAACATCTTTCGTTTTAACCTCTTGCTCTAAAATGCTCTGGGTATGGGAAACCTGTTGCCTGGTGCTGGAGTTGGAATGTACCTTTCCAGATACCAGCCCACTGTGTTCAACACAGTCTATAAATATCAAGGTTTTACACAGTAGTTGTTGGTAATACAATTGTTGGGTTGGTTTCTGTATGGAAGCCTCTGTACTAAACATCAAGCATTAGATGTAGGGGAAACTTTGACACTACATTTTCCTGTATTTGAAAAACATAGTAAGTAAGCAGCCTGGCTGTAGAAATGTCAGAATTTCACTTTGACATTTAAAGAAGAGTTTCCATTTTTTTTATTTGTTCTAGTGTGGCTTTTTTGTTATTGAGCTTCTTTCAAGAAGATACAAAAAGTCATTAATGAGAGCTGTAAGGTTTCATTTCTGTATCACAAATGCAGCTGAAGATTTCTGGAATTTATAGCAGTATCCTTTAAAAAGTGCTATTGATGGAGATGTTGCTTCTAAAATACTGATTGTCCCATATGGATCTTGGCCTTTGAACATTCGCTTGGAAATTGGACATGTAGGTGGAGTGGGAGAAGGAGAGGGAACTTGCAGACTGAAAATGTGCAGGAATGCTTAGCTTTTTTTATGTAACAGAAGAGATTTCAGTCTGCTGAATTCCTTTTTAATAAAGAAGCAAAGACAAGTTAATTTAAAATTATAAAAATACTAAATAACACAAAGCTAAATGAATGTCTTGTCTGGACATTCCAGCTGTCAAGAAGTTATGTGTAAATCTCTTTTTTGAGTGAATTACTTAATTTACATCATTTTACATGTTTTCTTGAGATTTTTCCTGAGAAGTTAATTACTTTTTTCTTAATACAATCTTTTTGTTGTTGTTGTTTTAAAAAACACAGTTCATGTTCTGCATACTNCCAGTGCATCTAATACAAAACACTTGATTTGTAAATTTAATGAGAACTAGAAGGGCTGTTTTTTAAAATTAAGTTTTATATTTGGGGGAACTAAAATCTATTTCCATCTTAGATGAAATTGAGTTCTTAACTTGGTATATAACTCACTGAATTTAACAAATTATTTTTTAAATATTATTTCTAATTATTTCAGAGACTGCTATTATTATTCAGTATTTGAACAAGCTCTTGCTCTAGATATTTATACTGGGAGTTCTCTTAGCTCATTAGTTTGACTTCCTTAAATTTATCAGCCTCAAACTTATTTTGCTTGAATGTTTCAGCTGTTTAATGGAAATTGTTTAATAGATTATAGTAATGTTAAATTTTTCAGCTTTGGAGTGCCTCCTTCAATTTGAATTGTAATGGGTTTATTATTAAAAAAGAAAAACAGTATTTTAAAAATCTGATTAAAATGAAAATATTTTCATTAGCAAGCACTGTGCTTTGCTCTTTGTGGTAGCTTCTCTGATTTTTTTAAATTTTAATTACCATAAAGTAAGTAGTTTAAAGCATTTTACTCTGAAGGAGGGTACACAAAATGAAATGCATTAAAATTTATATGAAAAATTTTACAGGTAGCTGTTGGGGATTATTTTTGTTTTGTTTGTTTTTGTAATTTTGAGAACGATGGCCAGTAACGTCAAGAAATTTCAGTTCCTGGGTGATTGGTTATACCAATGAAATATCCTTTTTAAAACTATTTTTTTCCCGTGAATACATTGTCAAAGACTCACGTTCTGTTTCAAACCCATGCTTTGACAGCCTGTGTGAGAGTTGTGGCACAGATCACATTGAAGGCAGAAACCAAAGGAGATGCCTCCAGAGTTTTCTCCCTTTTCCCTCCTCTTTGCAATACCTTTGTGTTTTAGATATGAGTGTGTTTGATACGGAATGGCTGCCAACTCAAGGGCTGAGGTTGAGCACAGCGCCGAAAAGGCCTTGTCGTGGAGTGAGACTGGGAAGCTGGGCAAGGGTGTTGCCCACGCAGGGAGGGAGCTGCTTAGACCCACAAACCACAACCCTGGCACCCAGCCCGGGGCTGAGCGGGCACCACTGTGCCCCTGCTGACCTATCTAAAGCAGCCTGGCTAAAATCAGGCCAATTAGACAGCTTGACAGAACCGTGCTTCGTGGGTTGATTTCTTGGGTGCTAATGTGATTGCAGGGGCAAGGTGCTACCAGTTAGAGCAGCCCGGGGGCTGGTGGGGATCCAGGAGGCAGGGAAGCAGGGATCCCCACTAGTGCTGCCTGCCCTTCCAAGTGGGTAGAGCATCAGGTTTCTGTTGCTGAAGGATTTAAAAGATAAAGGCATCACTAAAGTTTACTTTAGAGAGATGAAACAAAATAAACTGGGGCTTACCCACCTTTGTTTTTGACTGTACATAAGTGTGCTTTTAAATCGGGTCTAATATCAGTTCCTGTGTTTTGACTAGGTGATACAGAATAATTTGTTTTTATTCGAGAAAAATCTTACTGTATTTGTAAATAGACTATGAAAGTATCTGTGAGTACTTAGTATACTTTTAATTCAAGATATCTTTTGATGACCCTTACCATAGTTGAGTCAACTTTTTGCTGGTCTACAGCTTTGTATTAAAATATAGAATAAGTGATGGAAAAATAAATTCAAGCATAAAAGGTTGAATACATGATACAAAAATCAGTTCTCACTTTTTATGGAAAAGAATCTATTAAGATATGTGAATATAGCAATAAAAGAAAATGCATAAAAGGCTTATTTTCAAATTGAGATGGGGAGAGGGAAGGTAACACCATTACTTAGCACCATTTGTTGTTACTTTTCCATCTATATATTGAGACTTAAAAGCCAGCTGTTTAAAAAGGGATACAGGATATCTGAAGGACACCATTTAGTAGAAATCTAGTCCCTTAAAGAGGAAGTAGCTTCCAAAAATTCAGTTGTATTGAGACACTTTTGTTGGTGCTTTTGCAATTTTTTTTTTTACAGTTCAAAGGTCATTTAGTTTGGAGAAGGGTGCCCTTCCTTAATTGTGCTCAATATTTTAATTGTTCTTTTGTTGTTGTTGTTTTTGTTCCATTCTGTGAATTTGATTTGATATACAGGTAAGCTACAGAAAATATTTTTTGCTCATGATTTATATATTAAATTTAGAGAAGGCTTTAGAAAAGATAGATTGGGAAAATTCAGATGACACTAGTTTCATTTGCCAGCTATTTTTCAGAAATCGTTTTTCGCTATTGACTGACTTTTTTTTATATATGGAAAATGTGAGAATGGAAAAAAACAGTAATCTGAGGTTTTAAGTAAACTTAATATTAATTTGGAAAAGAAATGCAACTGGTTTTAATCTAAAGTTAAGCTACATACGAGATGTAATAAATTTAGGGAGGAGGGTGCTAGACATTTTGACTGCAAATATCTTCAGTGTTTAATGCATATTGCTCTTAAACAGAACTTAATAAAAGAAATGTGAGTACAGATCAGTCTGAAGAGAAGCATTATGCAGCTATGTCAGCTGTTTTTTTACCTCTGGGGATAAGCAAAAGCAGATAAAACAAAATGTGTTAAAACAAAACTCATCAGTTTCAGGCAAAGAAACCAGCTCACAGGAGCATGAAACTCATCAAATAAGTCCTCCTAAAATTAGGATAATATATCTGTTGTATAAATGGTATTTTTTCTTAGTAAATGTAGTAAGTAATACAAACAGTAATTAGAAAATAGAAGATTAATTTTTACTAATGGCAAAATAAAATTGGGTCCCTTTGTATACAGATGTTGTATAGATAATTGATAAAAGTATGAATTAGGATGAAGGTTTAAAGATAGTTAAACTTGTTTATCCAAAGCACCAATTTTCATGGAAATCACAGCAGAAGGAGAGAGAAATCCTTCTTTGGGTTTTAGCAGGAGAAGGCTGGGCAGTTGGGACATCTGTGGTGTCTGACATGCAGCCAAGCTTTGGGCCGGGAGCATGGCCAGAATGGCACAAGACATGGGTAAGGGTTGGGGAACTGGCACCATTGCAGCCTCAGGCCTCAGGGGAGTGACCAGAAGGAGATTCCACCACTTTGCAGTTGTGGGGAGCTCAAGGCATTTCTTGGAGGAACTTAAGGAGTATGAGGTGGGAAGGCTGCAAGTGCTGCAGGGAGGGGACAGTGGAGGTGTGAGCTGGAGCACCTACAGCTACAACAGGAAGGCTGTGATGGGCAAGCTGCTAATGAAAGGGTGCAAAGCCAGGGTTTGCACAATGGGGACTTAAGCTTCAGGAAACAAATTAATAGGAAACTGGTCTTCCTTTGGCTTGCTGCTTGAAAAACAAGCTATTTTTTTAGGGCTGCAACTGAACAAGGAAAGGAAGAGGGCACGAAGTAATGCAGGAAGCACGTTTCTGAGTCTCTTGAAGACTAAGCTTAGGGCCAGAGGATTTCTGTCAAGGAGGATTTGCAGTGCATCCCTTCTCTGGAATTTATGATAATTGATTGGTTTGGTTTTTGTTAGTTTTAATTTAAATTATTTTTTTTTTTTTTTAATCTTAGCAATATATCCACCTAAAAATTAAATCTACTCCCATCACTTGACAACCTGCTTTAGGAAAATGAACTAGCTTAGTGTGGCTCTGCTCTAGATTGTGAGCAGTGCCATTTCCTATGAGGTGATGTAATACAAAACAGGCTTTCTAGTGCTTTGCAATGCTTTTGCTCCCACTCTTTTCCCATCACTTGAAAGCTAATCCATTGCTTTATGGTTCTCCTTACAACAACTAGTTGTATTGCAAAGGATTACAGCTTCAGGTGAACTGTAACGAATGAGTCATAATGGGAAAATACAGTTGCTTTCATTAGTAGATAAATTTTCGTTAAAACAAATACAAATGCCAAAATTAAGACCACAGTCACAAGTGTATTTGACTTTTCCAAATGGGGCTCCCAAAGGCCTTGGATGTTTTGTATTCCATGAAATTCCTTACAGGGGTTTCATACCATTCAGACATAAGAATATGGATCCCCTTACAAATAGTAGTAAGTGAACACTCCTGGTAGTAGTGAGCAATGGCGGTGTTCACTCTTCTACAGATAACTCATATAGAGTGTACTTTTAAATTTTTATTATTTATAATGGAGTTAGGATTTTTGTTATCGATGCATACAAAGTTCATAATCATCCTAACTTAATTCTTTCTTAATCATGACCAGCCATACCACTAAACTATATTTTTAGATATGTTTCCTAAGGAAATGAAGCTTACACTAGTCATGCTGTCACAATCAGCTGTCATTGTGCGTCCATCTGTCCACCCATGATAACTCAGCCAATTTTAAGCAAATTTGACAGACTGGCAGAGATAAAAGAATGCTTTTTTTACAACTCAGTGCCTGGGAGGGTCATTGCTGGTGTCCTCACTGGAGGAGAAGCCAGAACCATCCCAGCTCTTTGCTCAGCCCAAGCAGCGCTGAAAGGCAGTGGGGTGCTGGGTGCGGTGCTTGGCTGGCCAGCCCAAGGAAGGTAGGGAGGGAGCACCAGGGGAGGTGGCCTGTACTTTGAGGGCAGCTTGCTCGTTGGAGTGGGGAGCTGAAGGTATGAGAAGGACCTGGGAATGCAAAGGCAGTCATATGGTAAGGGGGCTTATTGTGGATCATGCAGGAAGATGGAGGAGGAGAGGGAGTAGTGCAGCAGGAGGTGTAAGGATAAAAACAGGAACAGATTTCCTTCGTTCTGCTCATGGAACAACTTGCTTCCTCTTCTTTCATAGACGCAGTTATGAATGTTGTAACCTCACAGAAAAAGTCTAGATAATGTTGTGCACACCCTTCACTGTGCCTGGCTGCAGATGAGTCCCTGCATAGTTGGTTGCCTTGGTCAAACCAACTGGAAACAATATTTAGTGCACGGTGCTGCTATTGCAGAAGTCTTATCACTACCGTGCTATCAGCCTTAGAAAATCTAGTCAGGTTAAATGTTAAGTTTAAACAGAAGAGCTCTGACTGTCTTTATTGATATGGAAAAAAAGGTGAAGATCCTCATTTATTTGTTTTCTGTGTTGTTATGGTTTGTGTTTTTGTGTTGAACAGGAAAGATAGAAAGGAACATTTAAAACGTCAGAAACAGTTTTGGAAGGTTTGTGGAAAAATATGCAACTTAAGATAACTCCAAGTGAAAAAAAGTGCTTGGATGATAACTATTTGCTAAATGGTTAGACACCTTTATCAGATTTAAGAATTTTTTTTGATAAATTGTTTCGTTCACCTGTTCGTCAACAGTTTGTTTTTCTCTAGTTACTTAGTTTCTGGCATTCTCTTATCACACTGCATCCCCTTATCTCACAGTTATCTCTCTGCTCAGATTTTCAGCTAGTTTTCTCTTCACCAGCAGCTTCGTCATGCTGGGTTTTTTATTTTATTTTATTGGTTCTTCTGCTGTTAATTCCAAGAAGTAGTACTGCATATCTCCATTACAAAGCACATCAAAACCTAAGCTTTTAATCTGGAAGATTCAATAACAGGGTTTTGTGTAGAGTGCACATAAATAGAGCTGCTTGTTTTTAATGAAGTTTTAAGCAGTAATTTCCCCCCTGTCTGAACAGTACGACCCTTAAGTTGTATTTGTTGATATCACCCTATTAATGCTCTTTACTTCTGATACATCCTTGTCTTTTGGCTGAAAATGATCCCTAAACTGATGAAAAATTCCAGTCTTGGCAGAGATCAGAGCCTGGCCGGTTTCCGACTAGTGCTTGCTTGGACACACTTTTCCTGTGATTGTCTCCCCTTGCACAATAAGCTGCTCTCCCTCCTTTTGCCTGAAAGTGCCACCAAGGGTTCTTGTCTAAAATGATGTAGTTAGAATGACATTAGGATGTAAGCAGGCTCCAGCAGGAAACAGGGAGCTGCTGGGAAAGTCAGGAAACACTTTAGGCTCACTGGAATTTTCTGCTGTCTTCTGAGACCCCGAGACTGCATTAATGAATGTATTTAACCCTTCCAGACAGCAATCCCCATGTCGTGTGTGCTGCTTGTGCTTTACGGCTCACCCTGTGAAATAAACCTGGTAGGCTTGCACTGAACAAGCAGCTTTGCTGAGGATGTTCACTGTATACACATATAAATTATCTGTATATATTTAAAATGAATAGTATTTTCAGTAGGGGAGTAGACAGATTAAATAGTTGTCAACTGTTAAAAATGAAATAGAATACATCTCATTCTGTCAGATATCTGAAGAAATAATAGCCAAGTCCTTTTTTATTTGGGTTTGTTGGGGTTTTTTTTATGTTTGGGGTTTGGTTTTTTTGTTTGTTTGCTTTGGTTTGGTTTTTCTCCATTCAATCTGCCATAATCAGCATGTACTCATTGTGCCTCAAGTGAATCTTTTGCCTGCAGCAAGGAGAAAGGAACAAAGTACAAGAGCTCCTATTTCTATGTTGGTTTTTGCTTTCTCCACAGCATGATATTTTGGTTATTGCTTGGTTTGCATTATATTGAGACTTTAGTTTTCTCTTCAGAACTTTTAGAAGTTAATTGTACAAGAGAGGGCTACTTGTTCACTTCATCTTTCTGTTTATAAACAAGTTTAAGCAGTCCTTGCTGCAGAAGTTTGAAAGTACACCAAGTGTGTTGTGCAGTTTTTCTTTCCTATTTAAGCAGACAGTAGCACGGTTCCTCTAATTAAGAAAAAAAAAAAAAGTTTACTTATTTAATGTTATTGTGTTGTTTCTTTTGTATATTCTATTTAATGCTATAATTACAGCTACAGCAGCACATCAGAATTTGCAGATTATATGGCAACATATGCAAATGGTCTTCCTCACTGTCAGGTTTACACTTTCATAGTACATGGTGAATTGTAGATGAAAGGGGTGTGGATTTCAAAAGAGGGGCTTGCTGTTGGAAGGAGTTGCAGCTGTATCTGCCTGGGGACTGACTGCAGAATGAAGAGAATAAAATGTAATCTGCAGGGAAACTTAAGCTTTTCTTGCTGTGCTACTTTATTTTTGTAGATTTTCTTTCATGTTTTGCTTGAGCCAAATTAAAGTCATCACTAAAATTAAAAGGCATGAACATTTGGCTGTGCTTTTAAGAGACATAACAGCAAGCTGTGCAACATTTCCAGTGATTAGCTGTTCTCATAGTGAAGAAACCACCGTTTTTAAGTGTACTAAAACTCTGGTACTTCTGGAAGGGAATCATCATAATGCAAATTGCTCCTTACCTAATGGTGCATCAGCTGGATATTAAAGATAATCTCTTAAATGAGTTTCTGTTTCCTGCCTATGTATTGTTACAGAAAAAAATCTCAATTTAGCAATGCCGTTAAAAGTGACAGAGTAGCAGGTCACCAAGTCCAGCATTTGCAGTCTGTAGAGAAGCATTACGAGTAACCTCTTTGTGTTTCTCTCTTTAACAGGTTTGGGAAAAACCAAGAGAAAGACGAGCGTGAGAGACGCCTCTCCCACTCCCAGCACAGACGCCGAATACCCGTCCAATGGCAGCAGCGCCGACCGGATTTACGATCTTAACATTCCAGCCTACGTGAAATTTGCCTATGTCGCCGAGAGGGAGGATGAACTGTCCCTCGTGAAAGGGTCCCGAGTGATTGTCATGGAGAAGTGCAGCGACGGCTGGTGGAGAGGTAGCTACAATAGACAGATTGGATGGTTTCCTTCGAACTATGTAGTAGAGGAGGTCGAGGAGGCAACTGCTGATTCACCCAGTTTTCTCAGCTTGAGGAAAGGCGCTTCCATGAGTAATGGCCAGGGCACCAAAATACTCCACGTTGTTCAGACACTGTACCCGTTCAGCTCCGTCACAGAAGAAGAGCTCAATTTTGAGAAAGGAGAGACGATGGAAGTCATTGAAAAGCCAGAAAACGACCCAGAATGGTGGAAATGTAAAAATTCCAGAGGGCAAATCGGTCTTGTTCCTAAAAACTATGTAGTAATCATTGGTGATGGTCCCACCATTAACACTTCCCATGCACCTCAGATAAGCTACACGGGACCATCTTCTACTGGACGGTTTGCTGGAAGAGAGTGGTATTATGGAAATGTTACCCGACACCAAGCAGAATGTGCCCTGAACGAAAGGGGAGTGGAAGGAGACTTCCTTGTTAGAGATAGTGAATCTTCGGTAAGTGGTGCTCAGCCTGACAGGCTTCGTGATACCCGACGCTTGGGTTAACAAGCGTGACAGGTAATAGCTTCCCTAGCTGCAGTAAAGGGCTTTTCTCCCCTAAAGAAGCAAGCAAGGCTTAGGCATTACCAACCCAATGAGCTTATTGCCTGTGAGAATCTGTCACTGAAATGCAGTGACATTTACGATGAAATTTAACATCTGTGGTCTGTATCATCCAGGGCTTTTTAGTTAATGCACAAGTGAGTAAATATTTCAGGCTTCAATTTGATTTTTCACCCATTCCTCATCTGCAATACACTAAATTTACAGTGCTACAAGACCAAATAATTCTCGTGAATTGCAAATTTGGTCATTAATTTGGTTTTTAAAGTTAATTTCAAATGGCATCTTTGCATTAGTCAGTTTTGGTCTGCTTTTAAATGAATCCTAGCCAACGTTCTTTAAAATATTAGTTAAAACTCCACTTTAATGTATTTCTGCTCAGCTTAGGTTGTAGTAAGGTAAAGTCATTGTATTTAATTGTTAAGATTCTGATACACAAAAGAGAGGGTCAAGTCAGCAGCTCATATGCTTTGCAAATTGAGCCTTGATGACATCAGAGGGGTGTGAGTAATGCTGATTAGGGATCATTCTAATTCTGAAAGTTCAAATTTTAAATTACACTGAAAGGCCTTTCATGTATGATGAGACCAGAGAATTCATAGTTAAAGCTCTCAAAATTTAATTATCCCTTGACTGTGATTTTGAAAATGTGACAGATATTAATAATTCCTTAACACATTTTTCAAAGCTAACAAAAGAAAGAGGAATCAAGTCTGAATTTGTGATTTGAGCTTCTCTTAATTTATTATTCCAATTGTAGGGCTGTTCCATGAAGACAAGTTGTTGTTTAGTAGGTGTCTCGATCTACGTATCTTTTTTCTTCATGAATAAAAATACAAAATTAATATAGTTATCTTAGCTCAATCTTTTAATTGGAGCACACAGCACTACTAAAAGGAATATAACTTATACAGCTCTATACCATATTTATACCAGGGTTGACTGTGCCTGTATTTTGAGCTATCCTGCTTTGCAACAAAGATGGTGAATAAAAACTAAAGCATAGTCATCCGTATATAGTTCAAGCTATAATATGATTTTTAAAAGATTTCTTGACTCTTAAGGTCTTCACAAGGCCGTATTGATTGTAAATATCACTTCTGGTTAGAACTTGTGATATGCTTTATCATAATTGTCTATAAATTGGGGCACACTGTTCCCATATACTGTTCAGTAAATTACTTCAGTAGCGGGTCAGTAGGAGGTGTTAGCACGACTGCATGCTGGAAAGCAAAGAATTTGCTTTAAATAAAGGGGAGAATTAAGCTTGAGTTCAAATCTGGAACTAAAGATCCTTTTAGCTCCTCATACTTTTTTTTTTTTTTATGTTTCACATTTTATTTGCTGGTTCTGTTCTTCTCTAGTTAGAATTTCAGCTATTTGGAAGAGGTCCCAGTATGAAGTAAAAATCTGAGGTAGTGTTGAAGCAGATCCATTAGGTAGTTTGTATTAAAGGCTTGCTCTTCATTGGACAAGCAACTAAGTATTTCAGGCTTCAGTTTGACTTTTTGTGTGTTCCTCATATGCAGTACTAAAATTGGGGATTGGCTGTCACATTGGCTCTTTGAGGGAGGTGAACAGAGGCTTCTAGTGATTGTAGAACAGCAGCTAAAAGACAAGGAAATAATTCTGTAGGATTTTCTAAATTCAAATAAAAGCTAGCATTTTATTTTTTGAAAACCATTTGTTATTTATTGTTATTACTGAAGTTAGGGCTTTCACTATTTCCTACATTTTTACATCATATGTAACATTATTAACAGAACATGATTCTGTAGTAGTCCCAAGTATTGCTTTGGATTTTTCTGGATACAGTATTGGCTGATTAAATTTCTGGCATCTTTCCTTGATGAATTTGCTCTGCAGAAGACATGATAGCTGTCAAATTACCCTTTCTTTAAAGCTCTGTGTGATTGAGTTCTTATTTCTGCTGTTAGTTAACTAATCAGTGAATGAAGGATAATGCAAATCACAGAATCACAGAATCACAGAAATTAGGGGCTGGAAGGGACCTAGAAGATCATCTAGTCCAACCCCCCTGCCTGAGCAGGATCACCTAGACCAAGTCACTCAGGAACAGATCCAGGCGGGTCTTAAGTGTCTCCAGAGATGGAGACTCCACAACCCCCCTGGGCAGCC
>VYZU01063699.1:11865-31415 GCA_013401355.1 Ceyx cyanopectus | reverse complement strand
GATACATGGAGTTGTTGTGCCCCAGATGCAGCACCTTACACTTGCTCTTATTAAATTGCATTAAATTTCTCCCTGCCCAGCTCTCCAGCCTGTCCAGGTCTCTCTGGATGGCAGCACAGCCTGCTGCTGTGTCAGCCACTCCTCCCACTTTGGTGTCATCAGCAAACTTGCTGAGGGTGCTCTCTACCCCCTCATCCAGGTCATTGATGAATAAACCAGAGAAGAACAGGACAAAATACAGAAAACATCACTGACTTCCAGAGTCTGGGAGGAATCAAGTTGGGTTAGTAAACAGAAGAATGAGGTGGGACATACAGTCTTGTAAAATGTAGAAAGCCACTAGAAGCTCATGAATCACTAAATGCCAGAACTACAGCTACCTTGTCAAGGCAGCATCCTGCCTGATAGGGGGATACTGGATGCTGAGTACGTTTGGTGTGTCTGTCCAGTAGGTAGAAGCTCACTTTCAGATCTGTATGCTGTATTTTGGGGCAATAGTTATCCATTTTCTTTTATCTTTTAGGAAAGTGCAGAAAGGAAAGTTTGAAATTAATACATGAGTTAAAATACAAAAATGTGCAGCCATTTTGCAGCTCACTTTGTCACAGTGACCACCCTGCTACGGCTCATTTCTTTGCTCTCAAGAGTCTACCTCTGAAGTAAATAAATTTCCTTTAAAGAACACGGTAACCGTTTAATTTAATATGACATCAAAACACAAAAAAAACCAATTGTTTTCAGAGCACTTTCAAATGTGCTGCCTGCACTGTTGCTGGGGAAATTGATGAAAAGATTCATTCAGAATCAAGTTGTTTCCAGCACCTAACACTTACTGGTATCACAGAAAGTTTACTCAATATTACAGCAGGATTTTTGCATAAATGCAAAAAAAAAAAGAATAAAAGTGCTGAATTGAGGAACTTAGCTTGTTTATTTGTTTTTGTTCTAGTATAGATCTGGTTTTGCAGATGGGAGTATTTTTGAGCTATGAGAAAAACTGTAGCTGTACATGTCTCCTTCCTCTTAGTACTACTTGAAAGTTTTAGTTTTTATTAGGTTTAAAGACTATTTTACACGTCAAACTTTTGTCTGCACTAACCTTTGTATATCATACCATCATATAATTTTTTTTCTGTATATTAATTCTAAAAGCATTGAGGATTGTCAGTTTGGGTATTTTTGTTGGTTCTCTTTTTTTCTGAAGTGCCAGGAATGATATAAAAAGCAAATTGCAAACTTGATGGCACTGGGGAAAAGATCATATGAGATCTAATTCAAAGTTATTATGTGTGAAACAAAGAAAGGTTTTTAGAAATAACTTAAATTCTTGACAGTTGCCATATTTCACATGCGTGGCTACAGAGGCTGTTCATGTTGTGGCAAAAAGTCACCAGGAGTATTTTCATAATCAGAGAAAAAGGTTTTTTTTATTAGAGATACCAGACTGAACAGAGCAGAGTTGTCAGCTCTCCAGTTTGCTCATCTTTACATGAGACCAGGACTTCCCATTGCATATTATTATGAACCTGTCTATTAAAGCTGTGGAAGTAGGAGTTACTCCTATTTAAAAGGGCACAGAGATAAAGCTGTAAATCATCCTGATAATCCTATGCCTGGTTTTTGACCTGTTGTAGGGTTTTCTGTAGCCTTCCATCACCATGGTTAGAAAAAGTCATCTGTATAAAAGTTTTCCCTAGATTTCTTTTGAGTTTTGCTCTTGTTAGTAAGCAATGAAAAGCTCACCTTGGATAGATAAATGTTTATATTATTTTGTATTAACTCAATGAGACTTTCATATTTTTCCATTTCAAATGTTAGTTCTTGCAAGATTTTACAGTGTTTCTCTAGATTTAATTTACCAGGTGTTTGTCTCACAGCTAGATTCCTTTAGCCAAAAATATTCTCCTCTGTTACACTTATATCTAAAGAATGCTGCCTTAGTGGAAAATAAACTGAGATGAACTCTCAGGTAGCTAGAAGCCTGATTATCTTTATTAATTACGAAATACTATTTTTAGAACCATAAACTTGTTTGAACCATTTAAGCCATACTTTATGTAACAGGCACAGTTACCTACTGATAACATTTTTTACCAACCCTGTTATACCTGGGTAATGTCACCTTAGTTTTGGATCTGTAAGGGAGGAGACTGAAGCGGAACTTACCTAATTAGAAGTACTGCTTGATTTGTTCTTTCTGTTGCAGGCTGCTCAGTTGATAAAACCTAAAGTTTATTGTCTCCTTTAAGTAGCACTCTTAAACAAGCAATGCAGATGTAATCTATGCAGTCTCTGTTTAGCCACTTCTTGCACTTTTCGAATTTCAGGCTCTCCAGCAGCTAGATTTTTGTCCTCTGTAGTACCTAACGTAAGACAAGTCTTGGCTGACACTGTTGGACTGGGTTGGGTAGGTGAGTGTCATGCTTTGAAGATCTAAGATTCCACCAGGGAGAGAAGCAAATTTGGAAGGAACAGGGTATTTTGTTCAGATTGTCCCCAGAAACAGAGCTGTAGCTTAACAGGAAGCAGTACTGGGTTGTAGCTGGTGACAAGGGAGGGCAACCACACCAGCCACCTATAGCTTCTGAACAGATCCTTTGCTACAGACACGCAGAGGCTTCAAAGGGAGCTTCTGTCAGGACTTGCAGTCCCCTTGCCACTCTGCTGCCAGTGGGTGTGAAACTGGTGATCAAACACCACTGCTTCATAGCCCTGCAGTGACTTCCCATGAAGCAGAGATGATGTTAATTTTCTCAAGCCAGTTCTGTTTATTAGCATGAATGAACTTGTAACATTTTTCAGATGATTTCAAGAGCAGTTATTCATTAGGAAGCAAACAACTACCTCTGCCAATAGTGTCACAGCTATAAAATTATAGTAACATCCTAAATGAGGTTGCAGGATATAGTATTAAGATTATACTGCCATATTTTAGGTGCATTAAGATTACACTGAGGATTGTGGGTGCAGCTGGATTGTGGTGATCCTCTGAGATGTCGTTTAGCTTCTGTGCTGTTTGTCCAGCAACAGTGACAGCAGAGGGATTGACAGTTTGTATGCTTTTTGAGGTGCTAATTCTGTAACGTTCAGGACATCCCATATTTTCCTGGGGTTTTAATATTGCAAGTGTTGGATAGAAGCAATGAAATGTGGCAACTGTTCAAAAACTGAAGCATTTTGTCATGTTCTGTGACATGCTGTGATTGATGAGTACAGTGAAGAGGAGGAGAAAGTTTATCTTCAAAATCAGGCTTAAAGAACTATCCTAGTCATTTATTTTAAATGAAAGAATAGAAATCTTATTAGATCTGTATTTGAAGACCAATAGAACCAGTTCATTTTTGACCTGTGTAATGCTGATTTTGGATTGTGGGGAACATGACATAGAAGAAAGGTATTTGTTTTTATCTAAATGAAGTGGAAGATGTTAAAAAAAAAAATTAAAAAAAAAAAAAAGAATTTTTAACCCTCTAAGATGATTCTGTCCAGTCTGACCTTAGAGCTTTCAGCTATGACTTTTTTTTTTCTCTTCTGATTGAGGGACTGAGTAGGAGAAGTGGTGGAAGACCTGGGTCTGGAAGTCAAAGGAGTTGGGGAGCTCCAGGGCAGGCTTACAGATAGGAGCTCAAAGGGTCTAGAATAGTCTGCAGAATAAGTGCATGAGAATATCTTCCATGGAGGAAGAGCATTGGCAAGATGAACTGGATTGAAAGGAAATTAAATAAGAAGTAGCTGGATCAGTAAAAGGTTTTCAGAGGGAATTATTTACATTGCTGTTTATGATAAAATTGTCTTGTTTCATTCTCAAATGGAGATTGCAATGTGGGAACTTTCACAGTTTCACTTGTTTTCCCAAATATCACTTTGGAACTTGTCTTAATGATGAAGTTTTCCATCTTTTTTTAAAAGATGAAGTTCCTGACCAAGGAAGTAAAATTAAAGGAACGTCTTCTTACCTGTTGTCTTCCATACACTGTAGGCATCTACAAGGCTATGATCATCTTAGTCATAAGCAGGAGTTAAAGTAATCTGAAACAATCCACCAGTCTATTACACCTGGACTGAAGAGCTGCAGTTCTGTAACAGCTGGTCTTCAATTTTCTGGTTTAGGAATTGATTTAACTTCAGGTTTAGGTCTTCCCAATTATGCCAGTACAAATATATTCACAGGTTCCCTGCCATGAAGCTGTGCTCTGTAATTCTATTGAAGAATCATAAACTCCTCTATGGATTTCTGAGTTTAAAGCTTATTTCTGATGTGCCTTTATTTGGTGTATGAGAGGCTTTTATTCCTGAAAAAGTTTATATGCAAACATCCAAATGTAGCAATTAATTTTAAGAGGGAGAAGGGAGAGAAATTGGCCAGCAGTTGAAACAAGATAGCTTAAACAGTAAATAAAATAAACAGACTTGGAGCAAATCCAAAGAGGACAGCAGGGAACCAAATCAAGCTATATCGAACCAGCATACTTTGAAATGATAATGTTAAAGAGCAGTAGTTTATCTAGAGAGTTTTGGGGTTTTTTGCAGTCTTTTTAACCATTTTTTGCATGATGGTGGGAAGGAACCAAAATAAAAACAATTCACATTCCTTTGCTTTTGCTGTTTGCTCTTGAAACCCGTGGAACTTACTACTCTGAGGCCAATAAAGGGTTTCAGGATTTTTGCAACAGCTGTTCAAGCTCTTCCATCTCTTTGCACCGGATGATGGCTCTCAAAAGAGTTAGATCAGCCTTTCCGCTATATTTATTTTATTATTTTTAGTTTAATTAAATCAGATCACAAGAAGAATAAACTTTGTAACATATTCTGGAGAACATAAGTGATAATAATGTCTTCTATTTATGCATCAATCTAATTAGCATCTCTGAGGCTGGGCGGAATGGACAATACATCAGGAGGATGTTCATTCATTAAAGTTATAATTAAAATGCCAGGAAAAGTATTTAATGTATTGTGTAGGTCACCTCACAAGGATCTAAGTATGCCCTGTGCATACAGAGACATAGGACAGTAGATGAAAGGTCTAAGACCTATTCCAGCACCAATCTGTGTGTTATTTTTGGTCTACAGATGATTCCTAGAATATACAAGGAGCTTTGAAAAATTGTCATTTTGCCATACTGAAAACATCTCTGCTTTGTCAGAAAGCACTAAAACTTTGTTGAGCTCCAAGTTATTACATTTTTAAACCTTTGTCATAACATCTTTTCCTGTTCTTAAAAAAAAAAAAAAAAAAAAGTATTTGGTTCAGATTGTGAACTTCCCTCTTGTAAACTCCTAGTGCTTGTTGGTTACTGGATTTCACTTGGTTTGGCATTGCCCATGGGAGCAGCAGTAGCAACAGAATTTATTCAATAAGACTTGATCTTGGTTTTTGTAAATCCTAAGCATGTAGTCTGTAAGTGCTCCCCTCAGTGTTGTCCTTGAAGAGACCCTATGGGTACAACTTAACTCCTGAGGAGATTCCAATTGGACTTCAGAAGAAAATTTTTAAACCAAGAAAACAATTAGACATTGGAATAATGTCCCAAGGGAAATGGTGGATTCACCTGCACTGGGTAGTTTTAAGACTGAGCTTGACAGGCTGCTGGGCCATCTCATTTGAACTGTATATATATATATGATCTTAAAAGGTTGGACTAGATGATCCCTGAGGTCTCTTCCAACCTGGTATTCTATAACCTGCCCAGTAGCCTGTGTTTAGAGCACAGTGATCTGCACACTGCCCAGATCCTGCACCCTGAATTTCTCCTCCATGAGCCCAGGGTCTCAGAGCTTCTGCAGAGCTTTGTTGCTCAGGCCTGTGCTTTTGTTACCTTTGGAGCTGCTTGATGTCTGAGGCAGCCTTCTTGATGGAGCCTGTACCAGCATGGCCAAGGGCCAGTGGCACTGAGGTATGGAAGAAGATGGAATAATTAATTATTCTATGGGTGTTACATAAAAGAATTTTCAAAGAGGCAGTGCTTACAGATATGGAATGTAGTGGCTGGAGGTAAAGAGGGTTAGTCCAGAGGTGTNGTGCAAGAGGGGAAAAGCTGCTTCCCAGAGCCAAGGTGCAAACTGGGAAGCTGGGCCAGAGCCAGACCAACAGGCACAGCAGGGGCTTTGTTTGCTCTTGGCAGGGTAGATGGAGTCAAAAAGGAAGGCAGAGGAGGCATTGGTGCTAGAACAGGAGAGGTGAGATGCAAAGGGATTTTGGGGAAGGCAGAGTCCGGGGAATGTGTGGGGCAGAGACCCCCACATTGCAGGAGAAAAGACAGCGTGCATGGGGAAATGCTGTCCTCTGGCTCACCTCAGTGTGTGCTCAGTGTGTACCTGATCCTCCACTCGCAATGAGAAGGACTCTGGAGGCTGTGGTTTCATGAACTGAAGTCTGGTGACAGCAGTAATGTCCAAGGGGTCCCATTCCCCCCAGTTTGGTCCCCCAGCTGCCGTGCCGCAGCTGTGCTCAGGGTTGCTGTAATGCAGTGCTGTGAACCAGATAGTCCCTTGGGGGTTTGGTTTAGCCTGGGCAAGTTCAGGTTCACAGAGCTGGCCCGACTGAAACATCAGTGTGTTGGGATGAGAACCGAGGGGCTGCAGGTGTGTGAATCCTGGTACGTGCCTTCAAAGGTTCCTACCTGGAGCCATGACTTCAGAGGGCAGAGACCCTGCAGCAGGACCTCCAGAGTCACTTCAGGTATAATTTCAGGTTTTAATCTCTACTAAGTGCTTGCTATTAATTTTTCTCCTGGCTGGCAACACCCACCTCCAGCTACCTCTCATGGGGCAAAACCCATGTCCCATTTCTTCAGCCAGCCAGCAGCAGTCGATGACCAGATGGAGTTCAGCTGGATGGGTGGGACGACATGTTCTTTTATGTTGTGTGCCTGTGGGTCAGAAGGTGGAATGTTCTCACCCTGGCTGGCTGGATGACAATACTGTCTTTGTTAAAGCAACCAATTGCCAAAATTAAGAGATTTATCATGAGATTGTTCTGTCCTGAATGACTTAATTACTGCTTTTCTCTTTTGAGGGCAGTGGTTTGATAGTGAGATTTATCCTGTGTTTTTATTCTATAGCTTTATCTTTTTCTACAAAAAAAAAATAAATTAATCAATAGAAGAAATTATTTTCCCTACGAGTGGTAACAAAGATAAAAGGTGAATATGTTTTTGTCTTTTGGAATGCAAAGCGAGAACAGCCCTCTAGTGGTCACAGCCCTTCAGAAGAAACCTATATGGGGAATTTTCTTCATCTCACCCAACCCATATTGCAATAATTATATTCTCCAGGACTTTCTAGTA
Organism: Ceyx cyanopectus; assembly: GCA_013401355.1. Taxonomy (NCBI): domain Eukaryota; kingdom Metazoa; phylum Chordata; class Aves; order Coraciiformes; family Alcedinidae; genus Ceyx; species Ceyx cyanopectus. Next base: position 24,126 of record VYZU01063699.1, on the reverse strand, counting down.
AGGCAACAATACATGATGAAAGTTTTTTCCTTTCTCTTTGACATTCTCGTGCCTCTAGATTGAGTAACTAAGATAATATTTGCAATTTAGTCATGTAATTGGCAACTTTAGAGTGTGCATCTGGGGAGCTTTCACTTAACCGACTTAACCGTGCATGTTAATAATGATGCCAATTATTTATTGAATAATAGACTATTGGGTTTCTTAAGTAGCTAAAGCACTGAGCTGTGGAACAAAGACTAGCATAAATTACCATCAGCTATATGACACAGTTTGTTCCTGAAATCACAAAATTACGCCTTCATTTTGTTCACTTTTATGTAATTTTTTTTTTCTTTTTTTTTCCTTCTTTTTGAATTCTTCTCAACAGCCCAGTGACTTCTCGGTATCTCTAAAGGCATCGGGGAAGAACAAACATTTCAAGGTGCAGCTCGTGGACAATGTCTATTGTATTGGGCAGCGTCGCTTTAATACTATGGATGAGTTGGTGGAACACTACAAAAAGGCTCCCATCTTCACCAGTGAACACGGGGAAAAGCTATATCTTGTGAAAGCACTTCAGTGACGTTGAAGATGGACTTGGCCACCTGGGCCTCTTATAACTTACAAGCCTTAGGTCCTAAATTCACTTTTATAGAGCAGAGCAATATCTGAAGCAGGCTTAAGGAATAGGCTCTTTCTAAAGTGTTTGCTCTGTCGGTTGCTGTTTGTCCTTTTTGGTTTTTTGTTTTTTGGTTTGTTTTTTTTTTTTCCTTTGTTTGCCTCTTTTTGTGTTCCAGTTCTGTTAATCCCCGACCACCTCTCTTCAGGTTGGGAGTTTCCCTTGGGTGGCTGTGGCGAGCACTCACCTTCCCAGCTGAGTTCAAAACTCCCCTCTCCTGTGTACGTTTACATAGTTAGCTCAGCTCAAGGAGGGGCGTTTTCAATTCAAACCAGTGTTAATCTGTTCAGAAGGCTCCCGCAGGCAGAACTCTCCGTTCAGAGACATCGGGCACAGTTTGAATGCACTGAAGCTGCAGCTGCTTGAGTGACAGAGAGTAGACGTAACAGTTGTGGCTGTGAGTTCTGTAGCTATATCGCTTACCGAGTAGTATATTACAAAAAACTCCTAGTTCCTAGAAGCACTCTTTACACTGTACTCTGCTATTACATTGCCTCTCTGACTCTTTGTAAAGAGTACACTAATTAAAAGCATTTTGTAATAGTACTTCTTAAACTACTATGGTAAGATTGTAGTAAAAGAAAAACTATCTAGTGTATTTTGGTCTGTAATTGCAACAAAGAGAAATTTTATTTGAAAGTTGATTACTAGAGAAAGAATCATTGAATTGTAAAGGCTGAATGTTTTGGTAATCTACAACCAAATGTGCCATCCACATAATGCTTTTTCCTCTTGCCCTTCTGCTTGTTTGAATTAAAAGATTATGTATTTAATTCTCCAAGTAATATGTATCTGTAGATGATTGTTGACACTAATACAGAAGATTAATAAAAACTGAACTTGGGACAGGGTGGGGCGGGCTACCAACACTATATATATATTTGCTTTACAGAAAGAAATCTTCGGGTTTTACAGAGGATGGTGTGGTTGGTAGGAAGAGACACACAGAATGTTTAAGAAGAAAATGCATTTTTCTCTTTTCTTTACATTTAAACTCCTTTATGGTTTAAATATACAGTCTTTAGATGGCACATTCCTGAGATTGAAGAAGAGATCGTGAGATCTCAAAATCTTGCATACTCAGTTTTTTTTTTTTTTTTTGGATATTGTAATAAAAAAGGTATTATGTCACGATGGAGTACTGGATTTATCCTTGGGTGGTAGCCCTGGTGTTGCTTTAGCAAGGTGAAATAGAGTGAATAATTACTTTGTTTGTCTTGGAATTTGTATGGCCTAAAGAGAAAAACCTCTGCATTGCAGAGGACAGTTTGATGTGAGGCTGTGTCTAATGAGCTCCGTGTTACTTGTTTCTGTGCTAAGTCTGTTCATAGCTTTAATGAAAACTGCAAGATGGAGCTGTTTCCTGGTTCCCTTTTGCTATTAAAACATGCTCCTCACTCATTCAGCCAAGGGCAGTACAACTGCCTCTGTGCATAAGCCCAATGAAGGTCAGACACCATGCTGTTGTCACACCATACCACTGCCAGAATGCCACACTGGTAGGTGTGCAAATGAATTGCAGTCTTGCTCGGACCAGAGAACAAATTCTGAAGTTCTACACACATACTGTCTTCCCACCACTCTTGAAATCTTATTTCTGTAGGGTGATCCGATTTGACAACTGTATTTTAATTAACAACTGTATTGTTCTGTACGTGCATTAACTACAGTTGGGCAGTGGTGCATCTGCTTGGTCCAGCTTAATGAAGGAAAGCAATGGTTCAGAGCAATCCAAAATGGTCATGCAGTGTCCTGAAGAGCACCTGCCCATGACTGTCTTCTAAGAATATAGAAGCTTTCCTTAGGAAGTTGGTGAGAAGTACCAGTTCTTTACAGTCTACCTACAGAAGGAATCCACAGTGAGCTGCTTCTTAAATTTCATGAGTGAATTCTGCAGAGGACTTAGGTTTTTGCCTTCTAATACCTAGCTCTGTCTTCAGGTGGATCTAAATGTGCACTTGAGTATGGCAGTGACATTACAGAAGTCAACTCTGTGTTGTATGAGCTTTTTCAGATTTAAGTGAATTGCTTTTCAGTCTCATTGACTGTAGTATTTGGAAAAATGATATATGGGATGGTTTTCCTTTTCAGTAAACTGATTACTGCAATTACTCTTTCATGCCCCTTGTTCATTTTTCTCAAATGTTCCCCATGTTCCCTGCTCAAGGAGCCTTTCTATGCCTCTTTCAATCCTTTTTTCCCTACTTTTTATAGTCCCTTTTTACAAGCTCTGTTATTTCCTAACCCCTTTCTAGTCTTTAGTAGCTAGGAACTAAATCAAATAGACATATAAGTGAAGTTTTTGCCATATGCTCTATATTTTAATGGATTTATCAAATTACTTGGTGGGGAGGTGTGTGTTTCTAACCTCATCCTCTGTAAACAACTTCTATGTATTGAGGCATGAATTGTTAATGTATTTGTTTTGGAAGCAGTTAATTTATGACCCAGCAGTGTCAATGACTAGCTCAAGTTACTATTCTTTTATTCTTTTTTTTTAAAAAAGTCTCATCTTGCTTTTGCCTACACTGTATTTAATCAATGTGCTCTCCATTCAACAGAGTCATTAATAGTTTTTCATATGTTCCCATCTTTACTAATTGAAATAAGTTTCTGTGAGTTTTGCTATCTTTTTGACCTCATTTGATGAATTGGGCCTGAGTATTAATAATCTTCAGTACTAACTGCTTAATAAAGGGACAGTATGCATTGATTTTATTTTTCAATTTTATATGAAATTTTCTATCATTTGACAAAACCATACCCTTATTTTTTGACTACTTTAAAGCCTCTTTGTCAAAGCTTGGGGGTTGGGTTGGGGTGGGGGGGGTTGGATGTTGAGATGAGAGGAATTGTGATGATCTGAGTTACTTCACCTGCAGCTTTCATTAAAGGCTCAAATAATTTCTGATGGAGTAGAAATGGTGATTTTTCTTCATGCTATTCAGTCTGACTTTTCCCATCATACCTGGTTTGTATCAGCTTAAGTTGTACTTCAATAGTTGTGGAGGAATGATACTTTAAATGATTTCTTGCCTTGCTGATGTTTACATAGGGGTGTGAATAGGATGTCTGAATCTATACCAGCTGCTGTTCTTTCCGCGCAGTGGCAGGAATTTGAAATGCATGTTTTCACTTCTTGGCTCTGGAAGCTTGTTGATGAGCTGCTGCTTCCAATTTTGCCTGTTTGTGGTATCACCAAATAGCCCTACCTTGAGTAGGCACAAAAAGACAGTCGAAATCCTGTCATTTCTGAACTTGCATGTCTTAGCCAATCTGTTCTGTAGCACTCCTTCTGAGGATGTTTTATTTAAAGGATGCCAAGGTAGATGGTCTTCATAAATACCTGCAATGTAGTCCTTGGTTCCAGCATTTATTCTGTCCAATCTTTATGAAAGTATGGGTGTATGAGACATTTTCCAAGGGGTGAGGAGATCTGTGTTATACCAGCCACTCCAGAGCAGTGTATAGCCCCACACCAACTGGGAGCTGCAGCAGCTTGCTCAAACACCTCCTACGCTGCAACGCTACTGTTTCCAATTATTGTAGTTGGCCAAAAACGTTGGAGAGCTTCAAGGTTTACCCTGGTTTGCAGGTAAATGCATGCAGGCTTCTGCACACGTGTCTAACCAGGCCACTGCTAGGCAGATCCAAATTGGAAGAAGCATGAACCCCTACCATGGTGCTGTCTCAGCTTGAGAGTCTTGCAGAGAAGAACAGCAGAAACACCCGAGATGCCTGTGCAGTGTTCAGCTGGCTTGGGTCATCTGTCAGCAAAAGACTGCACAGCTGGGTGCCAGGAGGACATGACTGACCTGGGCCAGTACACCCCACGTGTAGGGTGGGGGCAAAATATTAAAAGATTAAGAGTGAACTGCAAGCACACCAGGTAGAGTCACATGGATCTACTGTATTATCAAAGCAATGGGGTTGCTTAAACTTTCCTTCTGGGGAGAGAAGAGGCAATACAGATCTTCAGTTGGGTAATTAATATTCATACAGAATGGACTGTAAAGTCCCACTCTGGAACACTTCTGTTTAGTGTACTCTATCAAGATTTTTTTTTTTTCTCAGAATTTATATCAAATCCTTCAAGTTTCAGAGTTCTTCTTCCAGGCCTTTATTGAAGCTTATGGTTCTATACTGTAAAATTTGCTGCCTGGTTTAATGGATCATCAAGATATTCCACAACAGAAATGATAACTTCTGTTATAACACAAAGGTGAAATACTTTTAAAATACCACTCTATGATTTTACTTATAAAAAAAAAATTAGTCAGATATTGCCTAAAGTAAAAATCATAAAATATAAAAGTTATCACACTTCTCTTAAATTAGATCTGGCTATTTACTTGGCAAAAGCTGATAAATAACTATAAAGGCTAAGGGCTTTTGTCCTTTCCTGGTCTTAAGCTAGTTTTAATTCAGTCATTTAGAGGAAAATGTAACCTGTTCAGTCTCCAGAATATCTCTGATGAGTTCTGTTTTCTTGGCTTCAGTGGGATGTAGTGACTCATTTTTAAATGGAAACTTGTTAACATATTTAAACTGGTAAGCCGTGAAAGGTGTATTGCTCAAGTAACTCTTAGCTCTAAATATGAACTAGGAACTGGGAATCTTTTTTTCTTCAGTACCTCCAAAATTCAGTGACTTTTTGAAGAAGTGGAAAAGTGTAAACTAGCGAGAGGACAGGGTGCACATTCCTGAGTAATGTTAGAGATCACCTGGACCACGATTTCATGGTAAAAGGCAAATAAATGTTGCTGTTTGTTTACTAGTTGCTCCTTTGAATAGGCTTTTAAGTAACAGGTAAATTAGTTGTGCAGTATTGACCTAGAAATTAGACTGTAACTTGCAGCCCGAATATACACCAACTGTAATGTATGCTAACAATGCCTAATATGTGTATGTTCTTGTGCTGGGGTTGAACAAAAGCAGCAATTTATTGTGTTTTTCTCTATTTTAGGGGGGTATTCCTATCTACAGATGTTGGTTATAGTTTGTTGGAAAATCCAACACATGGAATGTTTTTTGAACTAAATTGACTTAACATGAAATGTAACCTATAGATAATATACTTAAAACTATAATATTTTCTGGTCATTTGCATGACTCTAGAACCCTATGCTACTTTTACATTTTAAAATGAAACNAGAAAGTACAAAAGCTGACTAACTGAAGTGGCATGTAAGCATTGACAAATCAGACAAGTTTTTATTTTCATTTTCTTTCATATGTGGTAATATTAAATGTTTTATTAGTGGGAGGTTAAAAAAAGAAGAAAAGAAAAAAGAAGCCTGTTTAACTTGACAGATTGACAGCAGTGTGAGTCCACAATTATAAGGAAAAAAAAAAAAGGTAAGAAATATATTTTCTTAAGTGAATTTAGCTTTGAATTTAGCTTGGCATTATACAGCACTAGTGTGTGAAGTATTACAAAGGTTAACAAAGTAATTCTGACTTAGTCCAGCTTAATGAAGGAATGGATGGATAAAATTGTTAATATCCCTTCCTACTCTAGAAAATAGTAGTAACCTTCAGAGGGGGAGAACTGTGATTTTTGGGGAATTAGTTGGTGGTGGTTGTTTTTTTGTTTTCATTTTTGAGGGAAGACTTAAAACCCTGGTGCCTTGCTCCAGTTTTCAAGCCAAATTTTGTTTCTGAGCTTCTGCCCAAGAAGCATCTATTTGGTTGTGAGCCAGGCCACAGAGAATATGTTAACTGGAATTATTCTCCCAGCTGTAATTGAAACTGGTGGTGAATAAGGAGTTACTATTTTTCTTTTTTATCTCCATTAGATTGGATATATACATCTATATAGTAATTAGTTAGTGGGTTCCGTGGGTTACTGACTTAGCTTTTCACCTGGGTTCAACTCTATCAAGTTAAAATAAGCTCAATGATTTTTTTTGTTGTTGTTCCTTTTTATGTTGCATAACCAGTAGTGCATTCAGAACAATTATAATTTGTAATTCAAAGAAGCCCTTCTATTGTGGGCAGCTGGTATGTTTGGAATACTAAATCCATAGATTATGATGATAATCAAGCAATAAAGAATTACAGGTAATGGTACTAGCAGACAGGCAGAGGGAACAAGATTCTGGGATCATGAAGCATCATGATGGTTTCTCTTGGGAGAATTAAGATATTTATTTTGAATATACATAGCTAATTTGTAGAAGTGAAACTTACACTTTTTTTGGTGTTACAGTCTGTTTATTCACAAGTAAATTCCAGGAGTTAGCACTGCAGAAGGGAAAGTGGATTTGGAGGCTCTAAGAAAAGTGAAGAATACTGGTGTTTGCGGCAGCTTTTCTATGGAAAATCTTTCTAGGTTTATATCCCAATGAAAATTGGGATCCTTCTCTGTGTTGCTTGGTTTTACACTGGTGTTGGCCCAACTTTATGCTGACATAACCTGCAGGCACTGAAGAAGATTTCCATAATGTAGTCAAGGCTTTCGTGCAACTGACTTGGCCTAAGCACAGACCTTATGGTGAAGAGAAGAGCAAGTTGTTAAATGAGTGTTCACCAGTAGTGGATGAGTGCCATAGGAGAACTCATTCAATCCAGTTATTTTTGTCCTTTGCCCTGACTAATTCAGCAGTGGGTGCTGACATTCTCAGCATTTGATGCTTTGTGTTGTTTATAAGGCACAGAGTTGTTTCTTGTGCTGACAGGTAACTTTGATCAGATGTGCCACTTCTCTGACTTGTCTATGTGAAATTGTTCTGCTGTGAAATTCTGGGATGGTTTAAAAGAAATTACATCATTTATTTTTAGCTGGCATTTCTGCTGCCGTACGTAGCACACCGACGTTGTCAGCCTTCTGATGTTCTTTGGTGTGAGCTCTTCTGCAAAACTGATAAGTTTGACCATGTTTCAAACATTAGCAATCTCAGATCAGTCCTTTGTCATGTGGTGAGTGTTAGATTACCAGTTGTGGGACCCTTGGCAATGTCTCATGGATTTTAGTGGTGATTTTTGAGACCTAAATTAACATCAGATTAGTCCTTTTTGATTTCTATTTTTTTGTTGTTGTTTTTTTTTCTTCTTCTTCCTCTTTCTTCACCTTTTTCTCACAAATGCACATACATCTGGTTTTGGCAGTCCTCTTCCCATAAATTCACCTTGGCTGCCTTTCTGAAATTTTGTGGACCTTTTGAAACAGCAGTGTTTCCAGTGCTGGCTTAATGGGAAATAATACCCTTCTTGATTAATTGCATGGGGGAAACAAGAACCAAAGGTGTTTTTCTACTTTGTGCTAGTTCTTGGCAACACTTTGTTCTAATGGAATCATTTCTGGTCATTCTTTAGAAAAGAATTATTTTTTTTTTAAAGTAACAGGTTACAGTTCTGGCTTAGGTCAAATCACTCTGTAAATGCCTATGAATCACTTTAAGACTATAGGGATGGAGGAGCTCATTAGATAAGGCAATGTCAGGAGCTACTTTACGGTTGGAAGGAGGAGACTGCTTTCCTCAGCATTAGCAGAACATTATTTCTGCAATACTCATAGAATGTTACAAGAGCAAACTCAGCCAAACTCAGAAACATATCCAAGTATGTAGTATGCAAGCTGTGCATACTACAGTTCTGAACCTATGAGGATAGGGCACTGTGCAGCCATCTCATGGGTGACTCAGATGAATGAATTTTTCTTGTGTGTTTTCTAATGCTGTTGCACATGGTCTGGTGTCACTTCCACTTGAGCTGGTTGAGTTACTGCCTTGTCCTGCACTTTGTTCTTCTTCAGTGCTTTCTTCCCCCTTTGCACCTCATCTTCTACTCTCCTTTTCTCCTGTTTTCTATTGTGCCCTAAAGCTTCTCAAGTTTTTCAGTTCCTTCTTCCTTTCTTCAATTGCCTCTGACACCATTTCCAACCGTTAATATCTAGAGCCTACCTAAGGAACAGGAAAGTTCATTAGTGCTCCACACTTCTGCCTTATGTGTCCAGGTTGCAGAGAAGCAGGCCCACCTCCCTGGTTGGAGATGTATTAGTACTGTGGGCACAGCAAGGAACAGGTCATCAGGTGACCATATTGCTGGAGCAAACCTGTTCTTACCATTCACAGAGGTGGTTCACTGGATAATGTAGAATCATTCTGCTTGGAAGAGACCTTCAAGATCACCAAGTCCAACCCAGCACTGCCAGGTTACCACTATACCATGTCCCTAAGCATCACATCTACACTTTTAATTTTATTTTAAAATTTACATTTTAAATACCTCTAGGGATAGGGACTCCACCATCCCCCTGGGCAGCCTGTTTCGGTGTTCGAGAACCCTTTATGTTAATCAGTTTTTCCTAATATTGAATACATAAACTTTCCCTGGCACAACTTGAGGCCATCTCTTCTTGTCGTATCATTTGATACATGGGAGAACAGACTGACCACCCCCTGGCTACAACCTCATTTGGGTTGTAGAGAATGATGTCTCCCCAGAGCCTCCTCTTCTTCAGGGTAAACAACATCAGGTCCCTCAGCCACTCCTCATAAGACTTGTTCTGTAGACCCTCCCTCTTGCCCTTCTTTGGACAAGCTTCAGCACTTAAGTGTCATTCTTGCAGCGAGGGGCCCTAAACTGAACACAGCATTTGAGGTGATGCCTCACCAGTGCCAAGTACAGGGGCACGATCACTTCCCTGCTTCTGCTGGTCACACTATTTCTGATACAGGCCAGGATGCCATTGGCCTTCTTGGCCACCTGTGCACATTGCTGGCTCATGTTCAGACAGGTATCAACCAGGTCCTTTTCCACCAGGTAGCTTTCCAGCTACTCTTCCCCAAGCCTGTGGCATTGCATGGGGTTGTTGTGACCAAAATGCAGGACCAGGTACCTTGATCTTGATGAACCTCATACCATTGACCTTGGCCCATCAATCCAGCCTGTCCAGATCCCTCTGTAGAGACTTCTTACCTTCAAGAAGATCAACACACCTTTGTTGCTTATCTGCTAGTTGCCAGAGAAGTAGAAAGAGCGAGGCAGAGACAGTTTTCTTCACCAAGATGCCAAGAAGCCTTTATTTATTAATTTACAGCTCTTTTTATATCCTTTTAACTTCCAGGCAATTGGACAAGAAGCCAGCCACCCCCTGGGGTGATTGTCTGGGGTGCAACAACACCCATAGTCAAAACATCTTTCTACTGTTTTATAAACAGCTGCCACCAAGGTCACAGCTGGTGGGAATCTTTGCAATCCCACAGGAAGGAAAATTCCATGCAGTAGAATTTTAACATCCACACACCTTCCCAACTTGGTGATACCTGCAAACTTGCTGAGGGTGCCCTTGATACCCTCAACCCGATCATTGATAAGGATATTCAACAGAACAGAGCCCTGAGGAATGCCACTTGTGACCAGCCACCAACTGGATGTAACTCTATTCACCACCACTCTCTGGGCCTGGCCATCCATATCATAATCCATATAATCCCACCCTTAATCAGCATCTTGACTTTAGTGCTTCAGTCCATGTGTTCTCACTTTTGAAGGTTTGATGCTCAAACAGGTTAAACAGCTACAACTGGGAGCTGAAACAGGGAGGGGAAAATGACACAGTCACTATTTCTGCACATTTACCCCACACCTCACACAGTGTGCTCATCAAAACAGGGGCAGTGAAATTCTGATGGTGGTGTATGGGGATTGATTGTCCACATTGTTGGTAATTGGGGTTGATTGCTCCTGCTTGCTGAAGTTTCTTCTCTCTGACCTACTAGATGTAATTTTCCAGTACTGAAGAGAGAAAATACCAAGGATTCCTCCAAGAGAGTTGCAATTTAGCAGTAGCAGTTGCTGCAAGATCTCATTTGCCTGAAGTGCAGTGCTGCAGTGAGCCTGGCACAGTGGAGTTGTTATGCTGGCATGTAACTGCAACGCTGTGTTGTAGCTGTAAATGACACTTCATACTGTTTATTTGGGACTGTTACAATTATTGGGTCTGCTATAAATCTTCATTCAAAGACCTGGTTCTGTAAACAAAGCCCTCTAATTATATACTAAAAAAAAAAAATGCTGGCCAGCCCACGTACAAAAGGAAAGAACAGCTCAAACTGAAGAGAGCAGCCAAACTCATTGCTGTGTATAGTACAGTGGTGATGGAGAACAGACAAAGAATATATGGCAAGGAGCCATGGAAAGAAAGCATCATAAAAGAACTGGTGACAGATAACCCTACTGGGAGAAGGCTCACCCACACAAATGGGATGGCATGTCAGTTGGCACCAGCGAGCAAGAGGGAAGTTCAAACTGATGGTACAAGGTGTTTGTGAAGGGACTTGGCTTGGCAGATGCCAGCTGGAGGGACTTCACTTTTGTTTCGAAGCAGTTCTTGCTTTTTCTCTTGAGATGCAGAGAACGTAGCACTGTGCTTGACTAAGCGGTCAGCCTCTGCTTCTCTGGCAGGAAATGAAGACATCTAAGAAATCCCCTTTGTCCTGGATTGATGTGCGTGTGTGTGTGTGTGTGCGCACCTATTTACTTTCCCTCAATTTAAAAGGTTTATTTAGATTTGATTTATTACAGAACTAACTCATTCTTTCAGAACAGTGCACACTTTTCCATAGCAGGGTAATTGCTGGGGAAAAGTTAGATTCCATTTGAACATGAGTGCAGACTTGCCCTAGACTGCCCATGGGTGACTTAACCTTTGATGAGCTCAGTGCTCTCTGGAAGGAGAGATAGTGTTTGAATAGTTTTTGTTGTGTCCATGATTGTATTACAAGTCCTATACTCTTCCGTGTTTGCCACCACATTATTGCTTGGGGATGCATAGCCCTTTGGTTTCTGTAATCTGATGCTTGCTCATATTTAAGTTCATCAACCTTAAGTCTGATACTTGGGCCCTTGAGCCTGCTTCTCCTCACACCAGCCTTTCCCATTGAGTATGAAAAATGGGCTGCACTTGTGTAGTTGGTTGTACAGATGCCAGCCAGAGAATCTGGTGTCCAGTGCCATTGTTCCAGGTGAACAAGTTGCCTGCTATCAGCATCCAGAAAATAAAGGATTGCTCCATCTCCAGTGGAAGAGCAGTGTGAGACTGTTGAGCTTATGTCATTCCAATGATTTGGATCAGGAGCTGACAATGCTTCCTGGGGAGAGGTAAAATATGTTGTGTGTCCATTCTGAATTGGCTCTTTTCAATGCAGAGGTGTTATTGGCTGTGCTAGCTCTCCTATAACCAACTATACAGTTGTAACAATAGACTTGTCATTACACATACATTAGGGTGATGCAAAGCCTGAAAAGCAGCAAAATTTACTGTGGTGCTTCTGTTTCTAAGACAGGAAAACATAAATGTTGCAAAAGCAGTGACTCTGGACTAAAATACATCTTTCTTTTCAGTGGTACTGACTGACAGTCTCTTTGCTGGTTCCTCATCAGTTCTTGTGGAACCTTCTGACTTCTGGATGAGACCCATCTCCTCCCAGGTGGGATGGGTATGAGCTATTCTCAGACGTTCGTGCTTTTTAGGGGTGATATTTTCCAACTGCAAAAAATGGCATTTTTTCCAAACAACCTCTCCTGTAGCCTAAAATAAAGGGCTCAGGGGACAAGTTTGTTGTCCTGTCAGTAAAGTGCAAGCAGTTGGTGAG
>VYZU01063697.1:57799-122210 GCA_013401355.1 Ceyx cyanopectus | reverse complement strand
CCACTCTGGGATTCTGTGATTGGTTTTGTTCCAGACTATATACATTAGGAAATCAACTTGTGTAGCACTAATTTAATTTATCCTTAATATACAATCCCAGAACTGCTCTGTGTTGATCAGTTTGATAAGCCACCTCAATACAGTTAATAAGCATTAAAAGGAAAAAAAATAAAAATCACTATCTTTAGAACATTTAATTAGTGATAAATTCCATTAATTAGTATCACCAGTTAATAAACTGTGTGTCTCACATGGTAATTTATTAGCAATCTACAAATCAAGTTTTATTTACTGTGAAAAATATCCCAAATGCCTTAAAAAAAAAAAAAAAAAAGATAATGGTGATAACTGAGTTTGCTCAGAGAAAGCACCTGATCCCAATGGAGGGTAAGGCCTTGAAGAGGGTAAAAGGGCTACTGGAGGACTGTGTGGAGGGCAGGAATGGAACAGCATGTTGAACTGGGCACCTCTTCAGTGTTCCTGGGCGTTTAGGTGACATACTTTGAAGCTACAAATGCAAACATGACATATGATTATAGCTGAAAGTTAAGCTTATACAAGGCACCTAGAAAAAATTAATATCTTTACAGGATTAGCACTATATGATTTATTTTTTTCAAATTCCAAGTCCTCTGCCTTGCCACAGAATTTCAATGTGACTGCAAGTCACTGAGGTCCAAATCCAGACAGATGATTAAATTGAACATTTTTAAAACTCAGTTGGACTGAAGATTTTCCCAGCCTGGCTAGATCTGGACCTCAGCCTCCAGTGATTCAGATTCTACCAGTGAAAGTATGATAATAAATCACTGTCAAATATAGGTATTGCAATATAAATAAATAAATGAAAATGATGTAAAATACATGACATTTTCATCCATCAAAGCCATTTGCTTAATGTTGATAAATTAATTAATGAAGCTAGAAAACATTGGTTGATATAGAGAGAGATTAATTAGCTTGGCAAAATAAAATACATTTTTTTACATCTAGAGTCACAGGGACCCTTAGACCTTGGCACAGGTAGCATGGGATGTGACCCATCACATAGATGGGCAAGTCTCAAACCCCTAACTTCTGGCACAGGTTACTACAGTGATTTGTTTTTCCAGACAGAACTCACTGTCCCAGTAACTGTTGAACTGCTGCTTTAAACTTCCATTCCATGTCTGGGTGTGTGGGTGGGATAGAAACAAACATCTTATGAAATAATGCAGTAAAAAAAAAAAAAAATTAAAAAAAAAAAAAGTTGATTTAATACTGTGACCTTTTACCAGGTTCTTTTTTTAAATGTGATAAATGTGTGTCATGTCTGGAGAAAGCAAACTATCTGCCCAAACTCATCTTCCTGATTGCACCAGAGGAAAACAACAGGAAATGAAGAGCCCCAAACCAGTACCATTTCACGACCAAGATAATCAAAACACGGACACTTCGTCCCTAATATCCCTGATGTCTTCTTGACAACCAGTGGTTTAGCAATTACACTGCTTCATGCAAATATTTTTCTTCATAAGCATTTTCCACTTGTAGGGGAAGATTAATTTCTCCAGAGTGAATAGGAGCTTCCATCAGCAGCTGATCAGTGGCTGCACAAAGGATGGAGTGGGTGGGATGTCTTCGGGAAGCACTGATGTTCCAATCCCACTGGAAATTCAACTCTGCCAAACCAAATGTCAAGATTCGAATGAGAACTCTTCAAACCCATGAGCAAGCTTTTCCACAGCCCCAGACTGACCCCGAGCCATAGATGGTTCAGCAAACATTGACTCTTACCCACGCAGAGGATCGATTTCTCCAGTGAGACACAAGAAGGGCACCCACGGAGGATTTGGATGCCAAAAGTTCATTTGTTCTGCAGTTAGTTTTTCATTCCTGCTTTTCAATCAGTTCTAATAAGTCTGGATTTAAGTGCATTTCTAAAGCAAGTATTTGAAAAGGTGATTTAGCCTGTACAGAACATTGCCAGCATATGTGAATAAGCACAAGGCTCTTCATGGTTTGTGCCTTATTCTACCCAATCACCATGACATAAAATAACAGCATTTGAGTGCCAGGCTACATCCAAGTTGAAAAGACCCCAAACAAACTAACAACGTTGGCCTGGGTCAGCAGTGCATTAGAGCAAAGTGACTCCAATTAAAATTAATGGAATGTTACCAGAATAAAATGGATTGTAACAAAGTAACCAGACATTACCTCTTACTGCAATTGAGCATGCAAGGCACCAGTTGGTTATTAAACCATAATTATATGGTTCAGTAGCAGGGCTAGTCTTTTGTCTTCACTCATCATTCAAGAAGCACATACATAACACACAAATCCTTCCACTTTGGTGGCATAACAGTAGAGCAGAGCCTGACTGAGGAATGTACACTTCAAGGAGCAGCAGTGATAGTTCATATAAACAAGGGCAGAGAAAAAAAATACCAAACAAAAAAACCCAACAACCTGAAACAACCCTGTGGACAAGAAATCAGAAGCTGTTAAAGCCTCCTTGGACAATTCTATTTCAATCAGGAAAGAGGAGATGAAAAATTACTCTCAGTGGGAAAATGAAGGACAAACACAATCTCAATATTAAAACAAGGTTGATAAAAATCTCCCTGCCTTTGTTACCAGCAATGTTTTATGGCTCAGAAAAACAGGCACATACCACATAATAAATTTCAGAGCTGCACAGAGGAAAAATGAGAGTGCAGCCTGAAGGTAGCTTTGTTTCATCACCCCTTATCATCACTGGCATGCATATGGAACCTCCCCTCCAAATACGAACAGCTTCAGTCTGTCCACACCTCTGCAGTGCAGACACAATTAATCTCTGTTTAACAAGATGAGAAAACCTGTTCATGGGGAACAGCACTGGAACCTGCACTGGGGAAGACAGAGGAGAAGAAAAGCAATCTGCTCTCCAAAGGCCAGGCACACATCCATACTGGGATGAAGTTTTCATTTCTAGCAAAGCCATTTTCACAACAGTGATGAATTTCATTGCTAACAGAAGTGGCCCAAAACTAAAACAGAACTTTCACAGGCATGACAGGGCTGTTTTTTGAAGAGATGCTGAGCTCCAAACTTACTCCCCCTACACACACTGTACATGGTACTACCTGTACCCAAGAGCCTCACCTCTCCTAGCCTGGATGCAAGACAATCTGTGGATAATGGGCTACAGTGTCCCCCAAAATAACACCTCCCAAAGCAAAGGTGATCCTGCCACTAGTAAAAATCCACTTTTACACAGTGATATTTGTAGAAAGATTAAGCCAAATCTTACAGTCTTTGAATTTCCACTGCAGAGTTAACAGCTCAGGCCACCCATTAGCATTCCAGCAGCCTGTCAGCTCCCTATTTATGTCCCACCCACCACTCCATTAATAACTCATTAAGCTGCACACTGCAACACAGCCAACCTCTGGGCCCACTGATAACCTCACACAGCAGTGTCAGCCAGTGAACTCAGCAACAGCCCATGGGAGACAAGACAGCAAAGTTAGACTCCTGTTCTGTATCCAGTATACAAACTACAGCAGGGTCCCATGCTACCAGCAGTGGCATCTCTGGTCACAGCCATCCCTCCAATTCTGTAATCTTAATTAATATTTTACAGTAACATGGTAGGAGTTTCTAAAACCCAGGCCATCTGGAAGCAGGGTGCTGCTGGGGGTCACTGCAGCAGAGCAGAACCTTTGAGCAGGAGTTCAACAAGGCTCTCAATTTTATCAATGTCAGTTCAATTCTTTGCAAACACATTCAGATTCATCCTGAAAAAAATAATAATTATGTAATAAAGTCCTTTACAACACCCTACAAGTACCATGTTTAAACACACTGGTTCAATGTTTTAATTTAGTTAACTGCAAGTCCTCAATATCTGGATGTTTAAGAAGTGTAAGGCTTTTTAGTGCTTGTTTTTACATCAATATTTCATTTTCTGCTCTTCTCTTCAATTGATACCACCTACACTTTCCAAGAACTTACAAAGGAGAAAGCTTGCAAATAAATATCAACCCCACAATTAGCACTAAAATGCTGTTGTAATCATATACTTCAAAAATGTATTGCAATGATGAATACTAGAACTGTAAAGTGCTAAACAGAATGACAGCTCAAGCTTCCCTAGGCACTATATAATACACTGGGCTTCAATTCACATGAAAATAAGGCTTATTGTCAGAATGAGAAATGAAAGACCCCACCCCTTTCCTCATCATTTTGAAAACCAAGGACAACATCAAGTTTCAGCAGAGGAAAGCATAATCAAGTTAAGGAAAGTCATGCAGAAAAAAAGCCTCCAAAACCTACAGCAAAATAAACCCATCCACCCCAAGCCTGGCCAAAAAAAACCCAACACCACAAAAGGGGGAAGAAACTCTGTAACACATCAGTCTTTTCTGAAAGAAGTCAGCATTCTCTCAACCTGATTTTTCTTTTCTATTCCTAGACATGGGTTACCTTTGTAACTACCTTATTTTCAGCAGAACCAGAGTTTACTCAGTTTTGTACCTCATAAAAAAAGAGACCTTTGTGCTAATGCTGCAGGAGCACTAGAGAGAAACAGGACCCAAGCTCTTCAGCCTGCATTGTGCTGAGCAGCACAGCCACTCCTGGAGCTCACCATTAGCACAGGGACCTCAAGCACAAGATTACCTCATCTGATAGAGATGTGTGTCATCTACAGCCAGTTTAGGCTCCTCCAAACAGTTGTTCCAAGACTAAAGCTGGAGCTATGTGGTGCTTTTCGTGGCCAGATGAAGGAGTATGTGCTCCCTAAAGGCTCTTTGAATCCTAGAAGCATGTGCTTAGGAACTTGGTACTGTCATCCCAGAACAGGTGGCTGAAATGTTAAGAACAAAGAACTCAATTATAAGATCAATAGGATATTCTGTAAAGCTATCTAGCAACCTGCTGTGCTTTTGGCACCTCAGTACAAAAAATCCTTTACTAGGAAGTAAGGGTGAAAGCTCCTGTGAGCACAGAGGCTTTTTAAACAGCCTCTGTTATTCTCAAAGCCAGACAAATACTAAAATACAGTCAGAGCACACGAAGTATTTGTAGGCATCAAATGTTCTACAAAGAAACTGCACCAGCTTTTGTGTTCAGGCAATCTTCTCCTGGATTTATTAAACGTGGCTGAAAATCATGTAGCGACGGAAGGAAAAATGACAGTGAAGCCTAAAAAATCCTGCACAAAACCAAACACAATGACAGCACTGAATATCAGCTTCTACCTAATTCAGTTGGATAAATCCTTAGGATGAAGCAACCATGAAATAAAATCTGAGCACAACTTGGGGATTTAACATTTGTTTTCATTTAAATGCTGCCAGCCTTTAAAGATAGTTAATTATTTATACTAACGAGGAAATAATTTCAAATTGCAGCTGTTTCATGCTCTACCTCCCTAAAAATACTGAGCAGCTGTGTCTCCTCCAAGGAAAAAACCAAAAGAACAGCAAAACAGACCAGGAGAAAACTAAGAGAAGATGACTAAAAATGGTTACAGTATAAAAAAAAATAGACATGGGACCACTTCATTTTTATTTGACAAGTAAGAAGTCACTTCACTCTGGTTCAGAAGGCAAGCCAGCATCTCCTGCAGATCCTGGATTTCAGTCATTTCTATTAGATCATTACAGAATGGAGAGAATGCTAATTCCAAAAAAGATCCAGGCTTCCAATCCAACACCCATCATGATTACAACATTCAGATTTTGTTGTACAACAGCTGAGACACCTCAAAGATGAGTGAACAAGCACCCAAACCACAGCAATCAATGAATGTTGTTTTTTTCTCCTCCCAGTACAGTTCACCATAGTTCTGGTTCCTACCACTTGACTGGGCTTTTCCCTTGTGATTCTTCTGTCTTCACATAGGTATCATAGAGTTCTCTCAGGTGCAGGAACAGTTCCTCCAGATTGTCTCCTGTCAGTGCAGACAACGCAATGACCCGCTCATCTATTTGCTCCTTAAGGAGTGGCAGATTGATCCTGGACTGAGCAAGGTCGATTTTATTCCCAATGACAACACAAGGCCTCTCAGACAAACCTTTTTTGTATTGTTCCAGTTCATACTTTAAGTCTTGCAGCTGAACCCATGGCTGAGGCACAGAGAGATCCAGGACGTACAGGAGAAAGCTGCAGCGTTCAATGTGTCTCAGGAAGGCCACCCCGAGGCCCCTGTTTTGATGAGCACCTTTTATCAGACCAGGGATATCAGCAACTACAATGAGAGAAATTCCACAGTGAATCCAGCATATCCAACAAAAAACCCAAACCACAAAAAACCCAAACCACTTTTTTACTGCTCAGTGTGAGTACTTTTAGAACTCCATCCCTATGCATCAATATGAAAGCAGCCTTCATGGTAATTTGGCTACTATTATCTTTTTAATTCCTCCTAGATTTGTATTATTCCAGAGAAAACAGAACTCAGATTGCTGGTTTGACATTAAGGACACCTCGAAGTTCATGTGAAATGGACTTTCAGCAGTGTGATGTTTGAAGTTCTTTAGAACGAGCAAGAATTCTACAGAACCCCTCAAGTGACTCCCACAGCAGTCCCAAGAACATCCCAAGTGCCACAGATCACTGCCAAGTTACACACAACATCCTACAGCTCTTACCTGCTACTTGTTCATAGTCTTGGTAGTGGACAATGCCCAGGTGGGGGTTTAGGGTTGTGAAGGGGTAGGCAGCTACAGCTGGCTTTGCACGGGAGATTGCTCTCAGAAGGGAGGATTTGCCAGCATTGGGAAAGCCCACCTGGAATACAAACACAAATACAAATCCCAATGAAAAACCAAAACTTGGCAGCTTTTGCAGATGTTCTTCCAGGGTGAACAGAACAGTATTCATTTTGCATACTGAGTTCTGAAAAGCATCCTGGTTTCCCTCTTTTACTTCTCCTAAACCCTGTTTTATTTCTACGTGTGTTTTCTCAACATTGAATAAATCAAATACAGAATGGTCCCTTCAACTTTTTTTCTGTCATCTTAATTATTTACTTTGTTCAGAGTCAATATACTAGAATTTCTCTTCTACTCCTAAATAACACCCTGCCCTGAACTTCTCATTTTATCTTTGTTTTTCTAACTGATTGTTTTCCAAAACAATTCAGAATTGCCTTTGTCCCTGATCCAGTAACAGAGTTTGGCCTAACCAGAAATCTTGCAAGTGTGGGATTTTCAGTCTTGAAATAAAAGAATTCAATTGAAACTTGGCCTTCTGGGGAAAAGTCAAGAATTTAAACAAACCTATCCCAGAAATGAAGCTACTCTGGGATATCCTATAGTTGACATAGGATAGCTACATAGACAGTCAATAATTCCCAGATGAAAGTAGATCAAATCCTAAATGCACCTATTTGATGATGTCAGACTCTCTGAATTCTTGACAGAAATTGTGTATATTGAGCCACTGATACCAACTTTTTTTCTGACTCTAAATAAATTCTGCTGCACCAGACAGTTATTCTGCAGTTGTTGAACTACAGCAAGAACAGTTTGAAACACAGTATAATTTTAACAGCTTTACCAGCTGGTGCTAAAACATTTCCATACTTAAATGAAAGCAGCTTAAGCCTCAAATTGACTCAGCATCTGTGTCTAAGTAGTACTTTCAGAGGATGCTAAACCTGGAACTATCAAAGTCAAAAGTTTAACATCTGTAAAAAGAGAAACACAGGATGAAGTAGAAGAGGATTTGAACTTTGTTTTTTTTAAGAAGAAAACTGCTAAAGCAATTTAGAAGAACTCTCCACACTCTTCTGTTCACCTGCAAAAATTGGCAGACAAAGCCTGCTGTGTATCAACAGCTTGTTAATCACCAATGAATCTTGCACATTGCTTTTTTATATATAGTGTTGATTTTAGCAAATATAGGATGACATCAAGCAGCTCTGCAAATCACCTTGGACACCCTTCTACCAATACCAAGAAAGCATCAAGTTGCAGCTCTAAACAAGCAAAGCAAAAGGCAAACAAAAAAGTATCATCAAACATTATTTCTTCAGCCTGTCAAGTGTCACACTACTATATGGATAAGGGAAGTGAAGAACCACAGCAAGACTCACCAATCCTGCATGAGCTGCTGTCTTCAGTTCCAAATGGAGGACCCTCTCCTGACCTGGCTCTCCTGGAGTAAATAATGTTGGAGCTCTGTTTTCATTGGAAAGGAAAAAGCGATTGCCTTTCCCTCCAGCTCCTCCATAAGCTGCAACATACTCTTCACCATGCTGAGTGAGGTCAGCCACAACTTCCCCATCCTCCTTAACCAATGTACCTACAGGGACCTGAAAGAGAGGTGCAAGCATTACACCAAAGCAAAAAGCCTGCAGAAGATCCATCTGCAGCTGATTTCAGATCTGTTCAAAAGAATTCCTCCACGTTCTCAAGCCTGGGAATCCATGGAGAGAACTGTATGGTCTGCATGAGGTTCACTTTCTGAACTCAAAAGGCAATGTCAGATATTTACACTTGATTAAAATGTTAATAAGCCTATTTCTTTCATTTTATGCTAAAAAGCACAGTAGTGAGCTAAGGAACATACCATAGGTGTTCACCAGCACAGGCATGCTGAGGGGAAAAAAAACCCAACTATGAAAATAAAAAGCCTGCTCCTGTTTAAGAAATTCCATGTTATGATTGCTCTAGGCATATGACCCCTAGAAGTAAAGCAAATCAGAACTGTATTTGTTCTGGCCAGATATCTTCCAAAGAACTCCAATTTTTATAAACAATTCAAAGCAGCCAACCAGCCCCATCTCAGCAGAAACACACACAAGGCTCCCTGAAAAAACACAGGAGATTTTTTTCTCATCAGGGCATCCAGCTTGAAAACCAGCAGCACTAACAGAGAGCTAAGATAGTAGCACACAACCTTACTGTACCTACTTTAACATACACACATGCACCGTTAGCTCCATAACAGTTTTTCCTTCCTCCTCTCTCTCCATGGAAACCCTGATAGAACGGGAGGACTGAAGAGAGTGATTTTGTTTGCTGGTCAGCTGTAAAACAAAACATGGATATTTTAAACAAAGGAGAAGAGGCACAAAAAAGCAACTTCTTGACTGTTTTTTCCCTTTAGATATTGCATGGATGCATATCCTATTAGCTGGCTCAACAATAATCTAGCAGGGAAGACTAATGTAAGTTTTGATGAAGTTTAACTGCCTTTATTTATCTGCTGGGGTTTATTAACCATGCACTTGATTAACTGGTCATTCCAAAATCAACCACTAGAAAATCCTCTCAAAAACTCATTTGCTCCATTAGCAGATTTTGCAGCTGGGTGGCTGCAGTAGCAGCTTTGTGCATCTTAAGAGTAAAAATTGGTCAGATCCCAGCCTTATCACAACATAGACAGGAACCTCAAAAGTCTGCAAAATACCTTGACTTTCAGAATGCTTTCTATGGCTGTCAGGGTCATTTATGTCCCTGTTTCCACAGCTCAGGACAAAGTGTAAAAAGCAAAATTACAGAGAAATAACCATTTTTTAAACATTTTTGTTAGTTATATTTACCAGCTTAACAGCTCCTGTTATACAGTGTCTGGCTGTTTTTTGGGGTGGGGGTGTTAAGTCTTCATTATGTTAACATAATAAAAACCTGGATTTAATTGATTTTACCTTTCAAAATGACATGGCCACCATCACCTCCATTTCCACCATCAGGACCTCCAAATATTTTTCTGGGTTCACTATGAAAAGAGTGTCCTCCACTTCCTCCCTGGCCTCCAACCACACGCACTCTCCGGTGATCCACGAAGTAGCGTGTCTGGAAGGATGGGATTTGCACCCAAGAAGTGCAATTTAGAGTCATGTTCCAAAAGGCTGATTGTTCTGCTAAACTTGACTAAAAATACCAAGTCTGAATAGTTATGAGGAGTATTATTCAACAGTATAAAATAAACCAACCA
Source organism: Ceyx cyanopectus (assembly GCA_013401355.1). Classification (NCBI taxonomy): domain Eukaryota; kingdom Metazoa; phylum Chordata; class Aves; order Coraciiformes; family Alcedinidae; genus Ceyx; species Ceyx cyanopectus. The sequence goes on along the minus strand of VYZU01063697.1, from coordinate 112,289 downwards.
ACCAACAACACAAAACCAACCAACTCTGCAGAATTTCTTCCACTTTCTGTATCAGGGGAAATTAAGAAAATAAAGACAAAGAATAGAAAGTATTTCCAAACAAAGTAAGTGGAGGAAATCTTAATATGTCACAACCAGTTGCTCAGAGCCTAATAAAACAATACAGTGTACAGATAATTCCTGATCTTGGCTCCATTTCTGACATGAATATACGATATCTGGCAAACTAATGATGCTGGCAATGTTTCAGCTTTTCTGTCAGCACAACAGGCTTGATGATATTTACCTGTCTCCCAGAAATGGGCTGAAATCCCCAAGGGAAATATTAGATACGTTCATTCATACAAGCAGGTGAAATTGTTTACACATTGGGATGAACAGAGAAAAGCACAAGGACCTTGAAGGTAACATTCAAATTCTGTCAATTACTAAAGGATTTCTGAAGGAGAATAACCATAAAGGTCACTTTAATTGAACAACCAAACAGTATGAGGGAGAAGAGAGCTTTTTAGTATTATGATACCAAGCAATTTGATGGATCTTGATGCTCTTCAAAGGTCCCTTCCAACCCCTAATATTCTGTGAACTGAAAAAAAAAATAAAAAGCCAAATCATGAAACCCTAACTCTTGATAATTACAAGTTATACCATGACCAGTGGTTTTCTTAAGATGTCTCTTTTAGAAAAGCATTTGGCACCACCACACGGCGAGACGGGAAAGTATCGTTTTAAATGGGAAGTGATTTAGTGCTCATGAAAAAAGAAGGTTTTTCATGAACAGATAATTAGAAAGAGAACATGAAGAAAAAGTTTTAGGACCCTGCAGTCTCGCTGACATAAAATGCCGTCTGTTTGGCAACTGATTACTATGCAAGACTATAAAAAAGAGAGAAACAAACCAGTGTTAACAGCTTTAAAGCTACTTAGTGCATTTTGCTTTCCCGACCCAAGGACGCTGGGAGCCCGGGGGTGCTGAGGCTGAACTCCAGGCACATCCCCACGGCAGCCTCATCTCCTCGCCATTCAGAAAGTTTATCAGATTTTACAAAAAGCCCCAGGCATTTGCTCACCTCAAAAGCCTGTATTTGATCCCGGTGACCTGGGCAAGGCGCAGGTCAGCCCTGGGTCCCGGCGCGTTCGCGCCCAGCGAGGTACCCGCGCTGCCCACCCACAGCTGCCCCGCCTCAGACTCACCAGTTTCCTTTCCGAAATGACTCTTTTTTGCCTCAGCCGCCTGTTCTTGGAGCACCTCGCGCAGGTTGTGGAGAACGTCGCCGGCTGCGGCACCGGGCTGAGGAGGAGGCACCAGCGGGGCGGCCTCCACTGGGGCTGGGCGCCCAGCACGGCGCTGGCAGCCGCCGGGAGAGCCCGGCCGCCTAGCACGGCCCAGCACCGCGGCAGCATGGCGCCGGCAGCCGCCGGGACAGGCCGACCTCCCGGGACAGCCCCTCTGAAGCACGGCACCGGCGCAGCCCCCAGAACAGGCCGATTGCATGGCCCAGCTCCGGCAGCCCCCGGAACAACCCGGCCGGGGCGCAGCCGCGTCCCGCCCCGCCGCTGGGAACCCGCCCCCGGCCGCTCCCCGCCGCTGCGCCTTGTGGGGAAAGCGCGGGAAGGTGCGTTCGGCCACCGCTGGTCCGTCCTCTGCCGTCCCTCCGCGGTCCTTCCTCGGCTCGCCCCGCTCCCCTCACAGCCCGGCGCTCCAGTGAAAGCGTCGAGTCTGGGTGCCGGGCTACTCGCGGTGCTGCTTGTGTGCTAGCTGAGTCTCCCGGAGGCAGCTCGCTCCCGTGAAGGTTACGTGGAAGGGCATTCCTACGCACCCCGGGGCCGAGCGGGATGCTCGGTTTGGGGATCCCTTCCCCTCGGGAGCCCTCAGCGTCCTGCCCGCGCCGGTATTACCGGCGCTAGAAGCCGCTGTTCCCGCAAGGAGCCCGGAGGGGTTGCAGCAGCCGAAATGACGCCTGTGGGGGCACTGCCCGGAGGGCTTGTGGACTGACACGGGCATATGGCATTTGGGTAGGAAGGGACCTTTCGAGTTCACCTAGTCCAGTCCCTCCTCAGTGAGCAAAGACATCAACCAGAGCAGGATGCTGAGAGACCCATCCAGTCACACCTGGAATGGTCCTGTGCCATCAGTCAGCCAGCCTGACACAGAGCATTGGATCTGTGCTTTTCAAATCATCTGAAAGCTGAGACAAGCTTTCATCATAGATAATTATCTATTAAGTGTATCAGAAAAAATGCAACTCAAAAGAATCCCCCCTGTGAGTTGCTTCCATTCAAAAGCCATAAGAAAAGTACCACCAACTTCATTTTCAGATCATTTTTAACCTAAACAATTTCCAAGCATTCTGTATTACAAAACAGAAAATGATACAATTAATGGAAGAAGTCAAAATGCTGGGATCACTTTGTTTCCACACGAATACATAAAAATGGACAACACATTAAATAAGCATTTTGTTATTAACAATTAGAAATATTAACACCAAAAATCATGTATAAATTAGGAAATAAATGTACAAACTATTTCCAAAGTGCTCTTTCAAATACATTATATACACAACATTCAAGAAGTTCTTAATGTAAGACATTTCAGATTGATGTAATGTTGCTGTTTCATTTTAAGTGTTGTTCATATTCTCTCAAAAGTATTTCAGCACTTTCAAAAACCACATAAAAGGCATATTTCCAAGCTGGCAAAGAGCAATATTGCATTCTTCTGGCTACTTGTAATATTAATATATTATAAATAAAACAATCTTACTTCCTTTCTCCTTCTTGCTATTTGAGAGTACTTACTTGTACGAAAACACTATCAGGAAAGATGAGAGAAATGAGGACTGACTAAAAAAAAATTGTCTTCTATTTTTTCAGTAATTAAAATTATTAATGTTGCAAGGGCAGTGCTTGGACAACATTTGGTAGTGAACTCTTCAGCTGTCCAGTTAACGACTTTACAGGAAAAAGAAAACAACCAACCAAACAAAACCAATTAATTGAGAGATCTTTTGTTCTCCTCATGGTCTTGTTTTTTCAAAATATAAAGTACTAGAACTTGAAATCTCCTAAAAACACCAGTTCAGACAAAGAAAAGGAGAAAATCCTACAGAGGGTGTATTTACTCTACACTGTAAATTTGCAGTCAATCTCCTATTAAAAAATGCTCACAGAGTATAGTCATCCTGCCCTTTTGCCTCAGAAATTTGGACACAGTATTTAATTCAGCATTTATATGAGCACTTTAGAAGTGCTTTTTCTCAACACTTTATAAGAACATATAAAACTGAAGTGACATTGTTCATACTGGCTTTTACATACCACTAGTTTTCATATCTAAATTCTCCCTCTCTAGGCATTATTTCACTGGTTGACCCCATTAATAGTTCTCCTCTCTATATGCATAACATTGTTTCACAATTAAAGCTGACTTTGGTTGCTTATCTGCAATCAAGACAGATTTTTTTTTTTCCTTCTGAACTATTTCTGTCAAGCTACAAGAGAAAAAATAAAAGTGATGATGAGCTATAAGAACAATAGACCAAAAACGTTGACAATATTTATGGTTATAATGCTTGCTGGAAAAGCTAAGCAAGGGCATTGGAAGAATCACAAATAAAGAAGGATGTCAGCCACCTGCTTGCAAAGTTTGGCATGAAAATGCATATGCAAGTTATCAGAGTTGGAGTGGCATATTTAAGACTGGAGTTTTGCCACATGTTTTTTCTCAGCTAAGCACAATATGAGGCAATACTGATGTCTAGCAGGCTGACAACTGCAGATCTCAGAGCTCCCTTCTACTTTTCTTTCCATGATAGAAATACTTCCATTCACATGGATACATAAAAGGTGCCCCTAGTGATTAACATTTTCTTGAAGCTAGGTTTTGATCCTCTTTCTGTACCTTTTACAGCAGAAACATGGACTTAAGCAGATTATTGAGTTGGGTAGTTAGCCCTGGTAGGTATTGCAGAAGTTGTAGGCAAGCACAGAACTGCTTTCACATGAGGAATGCATCCATCCTCTCACTCTTAACAAGTAAAGAGCTGTGAATTTCAGAGGCTGGCAGGTGATCTTCAGTGCATTCCATTAAAAAAAGCTCAATGACCTACCCTGGGATCCCTCCCTGGACTGAGATTTGCTGGAATGGCTTTGCCAGCCTGCAGAGTAACCCGGCTGCTTTCCAGAGGGGGGCACAACTGTCATCAAATGATCCTAAAGCTATTTAGAAACATCAAGAATGGGGCAAGGGGTGGGGAGAAGGGGGGAATAAACGAAAAACTTCTGCATTGTATCAACATACAGTACTATACACAGCACCAAATATCAAACCATTAAAGCATTGTCTTGTTACCAGTAGTGCACTGCTTCATATCCAGCATGAAATGAACACCGTTCACATACAGACGCTGCTTTGTGCTAAGGGGTAACCAACATATTACAATTAATCAAAACTGCCTGTACATCCAGTTCAAAAGATGGAGATACTATTGAAATGAATCTGACACAGGATCATATTCGTTTATTGCTGGTAATTTCCATATTGTCCCTATAAAAAAAAAAAAAAAAGGAGAAATCAAAATGTTGGAGAAATAATAGATGAGAAGTCTACAGACAGACAATTCCTTTTTGCTCTATGAATTTTGAAAGACCCACTGAAGTATCACCATTATGCCTGCAGCGAATTATCAGGTAGATTTATTTGCAGAGCTAACAGCTAAATCTGCTTTTTCATGGCAGAAAATTAGACACTTTACCTGCTCGTAGCCATAAGGCCTCTGTTGCTGAGCAGATGGGCCTGTCTGAGAAGCTCTGTAACTTCCATATTGCTGCCCCTGCCCCTGTTGGTAGCTGGAATACTGTGAAGAGGCTCCTTGTGCAGGACCTGAGAAGACAGTGAAAACTGGTACTAAGGATTGATTTGGTAGGAGGGGTTCTTATAGTTAATGTAAAACACAATGTTAACAAAGGAAGTTCAGTGAGGGTGAACTGTGAGTAAATTTTACCTAGACCTGCCTCTAGCTTTACAGCCTTTATTTTAGTAATAATTGCAATTTTCCTATTGAATCTGGCTGTGCCACCATAAGCACTGATGACCAGGCACAACTTAAGAAAACTCTTATATATAGGGATGCTTAAAAAAAACCAAACATGCAAGTCAGACACACAACTGCACAGTGATACTGATTTCATTTGGGACTGTGTATTGAGTGTATAGACTGCTCTGTGTGCACATTTCAGCATCACTGCTGGACTTTTATGAAGGAGAATCTTTAAGGAGACCAGATTTTAATTTTGTAAACTGAATTTTGGATTTAATTTCACAGAATATGTCTGGTTTGAGTAGTCCAATCTATCTGCTAGTACTGCAGAGTCTGGTGTTACTAATTTAAGTAACTTTTTATGTGTTCATTTCTTGAGAGTTTACATTTCTAAAATTAGTTTGCTGTTGATATCAACACAAGTTTATAAAGTTTGGTTAACATTGCCAGTTCCAGGTCAAGTGCCATCACGTTTGGGAGATTGACCAGAAATCCCTTTCTCTGAAGCTAGGATTTAGATTATTTCAATTTCCCTGGCCACTGTCTTTGAACTGAATAACCTGAAATGGTTTCTTCCTCCCAGAGACTGAGGATACAGGCAAGATGCCCCTAATCAGTGAGAAAACTCAGGGACAGCCATCAAACTCAGACTCTTTTGATGCCAGATGGGAGATCTGCCACTGGTGACCTGAAGGGTTCAAAAGCCCTGCATCAGTGAGGGCTGCACTGCCACTTTTTTTCCTTTTGTCTCAGTCCTTCACTAAGATGCTGCAAGAAATCTAAGTGAGGAAGTAGAGATTCTCTGGACTGATGATATTATATTTTCATGTCACTATTAGATGTGTAGGAGGCCTGAGAATCCAGGCAGTGACCTCCTGTCAACACTCACCAGGAAGTCAACATGAGACAAAAGTGTATTTTCTTCCAAAAGAGAGCAGGGTTCAAGATGCTAACACTGTGCAGTGCTACAGTAATACCTGTTACTGCCTAGAATCCCTCTTTTTTTTGGCTAGTTTTGGTATGTGGGTGTCCAAAGTTATCAAGGAAATAGTTAACACCATTTTTTAGCTTAGAAATGGAGGTGTCAGGGTGAAGTACTGCAAAGCCCTGCCCAGTGAGTGCCAGTTTTCTTACCATAGCCTTGCTGTTGTCCTGGGTAGCTTTGTTGATTTGGGTATTGCTGCTGGGAATACGTTTGCTGTTGTGCAGCTCCCTGTTGGTATCCTGCCTGCTGCTGGCTATACTGGGAATTTCCTAAAGAGGGAAAAGTCAAAAGAGTTTGGTTACAGCTGAGGCAGGTATTTCACTTTACATGCACATCATTAGGAAAACCCAGGAGCCTTGGTCTGGTGCTCTTTTCAGAAACAGACATTGTGTTTTGCTCATCAGGGTTTTTATTTCTTCACTGGTTTTCAGTTCTAGTCAACAGGAGAGAGTTGTTCATTTATACACATCACTAAACAAACAAACAACCTGTTCCCCAAAGGATTTTTTTTAACACAAGGAGTGTTTCAGAAGAAAACCACAGAATCATAAAGATAAGGTGCCAGAGCAAAGAGCCAGTTTCTCAAGAAGCCCTCTTACTGTATTTTCTTCTAGATAATGAAGTTTATTCATATATCCCAGAAAGACTACATGTGTAGTTGTTACTGGCATTTTTGAAATACCTATAATGGAAATTCCATTTGCAGTATCCTAGAACAACAAAATGCATGGCACTATAGAGACTACACTGCTTTACATAAATGCCACCTTGCTGTCTCATAACTAAGTTAATATTCTGCAGTTAATGTAGCATTCAGTAGTGTCACTGAATTTACCAACATACTACATTGAGAGATTTTTAGTGGCAGAATTGCAAACTTTTAGTACTGATGATTTAAAAAAATTAGTTTCATTTAACTGATTGTTTTTTCACAATTTGAAGGTGAAATAAGTAAAATGTTAAAAAGTTGGTCCTGGAATTAAGCCGTAGGCTTCCTTTGGAGAAATTTCCACTTAGAGCTGCTAAATTTTCCATCTCTGAACCCCATTTCTAACTGCGGCATGTTAGTTTTCTTTTGCCAGCAGAACCTTTTACTTTGATGCAGCTACTTTTATTGGCATGATATAAAATGCTTGTTAAACACTTCTGTAGGAGTGGAAGATACTGATACCCTGGAAATCTTTTTTCTTACTGCAAAAAAACCCTCCAATACCCATGGCTATAATTCCACCTGGCTCAGATACAACTGAGGGTCATTTTTCTGAGGAAGATGAGGCTACACACAAGGTGTTAGTGATCCCCCCAGGGCTGCACAGCATGACTGCCTCACACTACAGTGACTGACACATGGATACAGTTGGATAGAGTCTCAGTATCAAACATGCTGTACAGAGATAAATTTTACTTCCTGGATACTCCTGAAGTAATAGCTGAGTTGCAGTTAATGATGCAGAAATTGCAAGTCATATTCTACGTGTTCATAAGAATTTCATTAGTGTTTTAGGGGACTAGAGCTTTGTTTTTACAAAGATTGACAATGTAATTTCCTACCTCCTTCATAATAGTGTTGTGTGGAGTCATCAAATGACCTGTCATAGCTCTGCTCAGTATAGGACGACTGCTGATAAGCATAATCCCCATGTCCTGCAAGGGATGGCAAAGGTTTATCAGACACATTGTTCATGTGACTAGAGATAGGCTGATGAATGATGCAGAATGATCTACTCTACAGGGAGCACAGCTCAGAGGAATTACCATCTGGGTAGTATTGCTGATTCATGGGCTCTGAGGAGCCTTGTCCATGACTGTACTGTTCACTGTAATACTCCTCCTGACCCATGTACTGCTGTGAGGAACCTGTGAAGCAAAGACAAAAGAGAGCAAACTGAGCCTGTGGGTTCCTAAAGGGACCTTTTGGTTTGTTGCTTTGTTTGAAGAAAACAGTGTTTACATCTGGGTAAGTAAACAAGCTACATACGCTGAGAGCAGTTTCACAGATGCTAAAAAAAGGATATAAATTTGCATCCCCACAAAAAAATGGTTGAAATTACACAATGGTCAATGACATGTCCTAAGACCACTCAGTTCTGTGGTGATACTGAAAGTAATGGCTACTTTTCCTCTACTAGCTGGAGTTATTAGAAAGCACAGAGACGTATTCCATGCTCAAGAACAGAATTAAATCTGTTTTAATTCATGTACTAGTTTGTTTCTTAGCAAAATTCATATTGTGTTAGAATCACTCTAGCAGCTTTATGACTTCTTAGAACTTTTTCAGAGAGGTCTTAGAGCATGGTAGTGACCTTCTTGTGCTTTCCTTTCCTTGGCCTCATTGTTCATGCTAATTGCTGGCCAACTCTATCTTTTCCACAGAAATGTGTCCCCTGTTAACTGTGTTACAGCCAATCCAATACCATTTAAAAGAACTGAAAAGATTCCCAGTGAATCACAGTGAGCTGTGCACCAAATCATTCATCTTTTCTTTAGAGAGATAGGATCCCTTATAGACAGAACTATTTTTCTAAACACCTGAAATAAGTAAATAGATAAAATCCTGAAAATAGTTTAAATTTCATCTGACACTTCCACCGTGTGAGATTTCCTGTGTTCCCAGAAGGGATTCCCTGGTCTTAAACATCACTCAGAAATGTTGTTGACTTACCAGCCCCACAGGATGGACTGAAATATCATCCATCTAACAACAATTCTATCAACAATCTAACAATTCCAGGTTTTACCTTGCTGTGAAGCTCTGTAAGGGCCCATGGGTCGCTGCCCCATCATGCTGTTGCCTTGGTTGCTCTGACTCATCATGGCAATGGAGGACTGGCCCTGGTAGTGCTGGCTGCCTCCTTGTGCTGAGTTGTAGTGGGATGTTGCTGCTTGCTGGTGCATCATTGAGACTACAAAGGACATGGAAAATAGTTTTCTAAAAGGATGTGACAGTTTTCTCCCTGGTCTCTTGGGAACAAGTTAAAAACTTCCAACTAACATGCACCCTGATAATTCATCTTCCACAGGGGGAGATGTTTTCCTACTACATGCATCTAACTGGAATCCAGAAAGGATGTCATTACACAGGCAGTTCTTGCCATTTGCTTCAATCATATATTTAAAATACATTTAAAATACAGCCTTGGTTATTGATAGTTTATTTAAAAGAACATGATCATTATTACAGTAGAATTAAAGAAATAAGAAGTGATGTCTGTTCCTCTCTACCTCCCAATTCATTGCTGCATTTCTTATCTACTCAACTCTTCTACTTCCACCTTATTATATAGCTGATGATTATACAGGTTGAATAACTAACATTCTAGGATTTATATGATCCCTAAATTTCATATTATTTGAAATAATTCTTAAGCACTGGGCATCCCATGCAATCAATATTCAGTAGCAATAATTTTTACAAATAAAGATATTCATTCTGAGTTGTCTGCTAGTCTCTATATGCCCTGCAAGCAGTGTGAGCTATCAATAAAATAACAAAAATGTAGAGATAGTACATGTGTGATACTCCCTGGCAGGCTCTCTCAGCTAAGATAAAGGTACTTCTCAGAGCCCTCCTGTGGCTGTGGGACTTGCTGACAGTGGCTCAGATAATGCAGCTGCACTTGGAGCTACCCCTGCTCTCCCCAACTTGGTGCCAACCACAGCAAGTTGTTGTAAGTTAAAGCAAGTCTGGAGCTGTTCTGACCTACACTGCTGCCTGGCACCTTGAAATCCAGAGATGGTCCGAAGCTGCCTTTTCCTCTCCTGTGTTTGTCACTGTCTACAGAAAATATTTACAGAGCAAATGTCATGTGTGGCAAACTCTGAGGTCAATGAAAAGTCAAGCTGGCCCAGAAGGAGAAAGAGGGAGGGAGTTTACCTGGGTTAGACTGCATGTTGATGTTTGTTCGAGACACGTAATTGCCTATTGACCCCTGGCCTTGCATTGGCACATTCTGAGATGCAGGCACCGTATGGCTGTAACCAGGCCCAGTTCCATGACTGCTGACAGTCATACTCAGGGAGGTTGTGGGCATAGTGTTCTGGCCTGACTGCTGCATAGACACGTGGTTAGGACCTAGAAAAATTGAAGAGAACAACAAGAAAATCCCTGCTGTTACTGGCAATGTACAGTGAGCATTAAAGCCCGCGTGGCCTTCCCAAAATCCTTATGAGAAGGCAAAACAAGCAAACAGTTCCTCCTTATTAAAATTTACTGTTATCTCCAGACAAATGAACACTGAATGTTGCACAGTCAGAGTGATCCCTTCTTCCCAGAAGCCAAGCACAGAACTGCAGACTGGAAGAACAAACCTAGCAGCCATGGCCCACAACCAGTTCCTCACAGACAGCAGAACTAACACATGCCAGTAATTTCAGATACTTCAGGAAACAGATGGACTCTAGAAACATCCAGGACTTCAGAAGTTTGGGTGGCAGTGGGAAGGCTGAGGAACAGTTTGCACATCACTGCAGCCATTCTGTTCCTCTCCATCTACTAACCTTCTTAGCTGGGGCTTAGGAAGTATCCAGGGACTCTTCCCTCAGAGGACAAGCCTGTCTCTCCCTTTCCTGAAGTTTGTCTGAAAAGACTTTGGATTTTCAGAAGATAAATTTTCCAAGTCTCCACCATAATCCCTGTTGTAACACTACTCCCTTTCCAGTACCACCATAATCATCAGGCTGCTCTGAGAGCATCATCCTCCTTAGCTGCTTTTTAAAGATTCTGCTGCTGTTGGGTAACTAAAACTGGAGAAAATCTGGTCCTTATTTCTTGCTGTTGTTGCTGTAAATACTCTTATGAGTGAGTTTTGGAGAGCTGCTTTCATCATGTGTGGTTACTGTCTGAATTGTGATGGTGTGTATTGCTGTCTATCTAAATTCAGCTGTGTTGTTGTCAGTCTAAATTAATTTAGGTAGAACAGAAGACATGCAGAATCCCTAGAAGAGACAAAATTATGTTGTAATGTTTAAATAATGGCATTTTAATTAACCGTTAAGTGTCTCTACAGCCTCTGATAAATATGCCCAATTCTCTTAACACAAACCTCATTAATTACACTTAATGACATTTATAGATATCAAAAAGAGAAAATTTGCTATAGGTTATTATATTTTCCTTGGTGGAGAGATGCAAGCAGCATTCTCAACAAGAGATAAAGAGCCAGCTCTACTGAAGTCAGGGCACCTGGGTCTGTACCATGACAGGGTTTTGCTTCAGTTTTTCTCTCTCTGGGAAAGCTGGTACTTCTACTGGTGCAACACAAGAGCACGTGGTGTTTGACTGGAGCCAGCACTTGCTTTGAGGCAGAGATGGAGGGAAGCAAGTGTTGGGAAACCTTGCATGGGGAAACATAGAGAATCTTGGCATTCTTTAAAGTGGAAAAAAAAAACCAAAGAGGTTTTGCTAATTTGTGATTGTAAGGGAAAATATGAAACCATGACCAAAAGTGTTAAAATAAAAACACCAAAACAATAATATTAATACAGTGCATTGTTTTTTCTTTGAAAAGCCTCATTTGTGAAATCTGAGCTGTTAAATTCTCAGCTGGGCCCAATTCTGTCCCCAGGCAGCTGAGTTTCACCAGTTGGTTTATCGACTCTGAGGGCTGTGAAATGAAGAGTCACTGGCTTGTGGATTACTGGAAACCTCAGTGGACTGGTTTTTAGCTTGTCCCCAGCAGCAGAATTATCATTACAATTGATTTAGCAGCCACTACAGAGTTACCAGGTATGCAGGGAATTAATTACCTGGTTACTGTCCTGGAGGGACAATTCTTGTAAAGTCCTGACTGAGGACACTAAAGGATAAATTGTAGTAGCTTCGATGGCTTCTTCCCTTTTCTTCCCTCTCTTACGAAAAAAAAAAAGGTGAGGTAAATTGTTCTGGCTGCTCCTGTTGTGCAGATGATTCTTCAGGACTGCCTAAATTATTATAAAGATCTGGAGGGTGGGGAGCAAATAAGGAAAACCAGCAACAATAACACTGAAAATGTAGATTCTCAGTAACACAAAACACTGTTTTGACTGACTTGTTCTAATACTTATATTAGGTAATAAATCTTTCAAAAAGAAGGCCCAGATAGATTGAGTAATTTCAGTTTTGAAGCTGTTACTGTTTAAAGGACGTACCTCATCCATTAGTTTAAAAGATACTATCAGCTTGACCACAAAGATATTTTTTTTAGTCAGAAGTAATTTCATGGCTTGAATTTGCTCTTGAGTCCTCCCTGCCAAAGCCTGTGATTTTACAATCAGATATTTCTATTTATAGAAACTCTTTTCTCTATGTCACTCTGGGAAACACCCACAGAAACAAGTTCTGACAAAATAACTCTGAACTACAAAAATAAACAGATTATTCATACTGTAAAATGCAAAGAGTAAAAACCAAACAAAGCATATTCACTTAGTCACATGAAATATCTGCACAAACTCTTTGGCTAAGTGGTACAACCTCTGCAAGCTTCTGTAGAGGACAAAGCCTGATGCAACCCTGAATTATTTTTCAGGGGGGCACGTATCCTAGAAGGTGGTGTGGTCAGTCATGCAAGTAATTCCATTTTACCCCAGCCTACGTCATTGCTTTCAAGAGAAAAATCCCACAATAGATAATGTTTTTGTACTAAAAAACTTGGATGCATCTTTAGGTGGTGATTTTCATTATGCATTTAGAAAAAACAGGAAAATATGAAGAAATAGAAAAATAATAAGAAATAGAAAAAAAAATAAATACAAAAATATGAAGAAATAGAAAAATATTAAGAAATAGAAAAATATAACTTTTCATTTCCCTTCTATAAAAGCTACTGGATTGGTGTACTGAGAGAAGCCAACATCACTACTGACTGTAGCCATTTTGTGATGATTCCAGCATGTGCCTGAAATCCCCATCTGCCTCAAAGGTGAGTTAGGAAAGGTCTTTTACAGCTCTGTAAGTATATTCTGCATTAATGATTTTGTTGCCAAGCAACAGCAAAGCAGCACAAAGGGGACTGGAGCTCACCATTGCTAATCTGACTCTGCATGAGGGAGGAAGGAGGAAGGCCCGTCCCGATGGCATCGCTGAGATTGCTCTGGGAATGGAGGGATTGGTTGGATGCACTCTGAGTCATTCCTCCCGGGCCCAAGTTGATGTTTTGTGTTGGTGGCTGCAAACAACAAGGAGGAAAAAGCAAAAATTGGGTGAGGTTTTGAATTAGGACAATAATAACACACACACACACAAATTAGCCCAGCTAGGACTAAAAACTGCCTCATCTAAATAAGTGATTCCTTCCCTTTTTGGGCTCACTGCTAAACCTCATTTAGTTGCCATGTGCATGGTCCAGAGAGGCCAGCAGCAGCATGGGGAGGATCTTAACAGTTGTGCTGGTAACAGACTCTGGCTTCTGGGCCCATTCTTCCATACAGCCACAAATCTCATTTTGCGCTGGTCACGACCTGACTGCTGAGGGGAGATGCGTTAGCAAAGAGGATACAGGAGGGTGATGACAGATTGACCTTTTCCAGGCAGAAAGCTCTGCTGCCTTTATGTTATGTGTGACACCTCCAAAATCAATCCATTTAGCAAGAACAGCTCCATGTCTAATGACAAAGCAACACCTGAATGCTGGGTTAGATTTTGGAAGTAAAATACATTGAGTTTTTTCCTTTTTTTTTTCCCTGGGTGAAGAATACAGTAAGAACAGGTAAAGGATAAAGAATCTGGAACAGATGGAGGCTGCTCAGATCTGTGCCACTGCACCATTTATAGTATATAGAACCTAAGCTACAGAGACACAGATTAACACTGACATCCCAAAGAACCTGTTTCAAACACAATAGAAGTACTTTTTGATTTGTTTAGTGGTCCACTTGACCATTTCAAAACTTCTAGCTGTAAAAATACTACAAAAATGGTTTATTGACAGCAATCAGTAAAAAAATGCAAGAATATTTCCTCTAGCATAGTAAGTTCATCTGATGGCAGCACTGGTACTTACAGCAGGAAGCAAGGACTGCATATTCTGGTTAGAATCTGCTATTGTTGCCAAGTAAACCAGGTTTCTGTGCAAGATTTGTTGGTATCTACAGAATAAGGAGGAAAATTTATTTGGAAAGGGTTAACAATACAGAAATTTTCAAACCTATTTATTTCTTTCCAGATGATTAGACAAAATTACATTAGCCCATTTTTCATCTGTCATAATAAATAGCAATATTAATGACCTATATCTGTGGTGTCATGCTGTTCATCAAGGTGTTCAACAACACCTCTGTTACCAACAAGCAACTCGAGGGAAGGGGGAGGTAAAATACACTCTCCTTTGAGTACTGACACCCAGTTAGCTGCTCTAACAATTAGCCACTTTTTCTTCTCCTGGTTAACAAGGATCCTAGTAGTAAATTCCAGAATTAAGAAACCTGTTTTCCCTGCCAGTAAGCTGCAAAGAACAAGAGTTTTTTCAAGAGTGCTCTAACTGGAGTGTTCACTCAAGTAACCACCACCAGAACCATTCATGTGTCTTCACAGCTCTTCATGAACTGGAAAAGCTCATAATAAAGAACCCGAAGGCATCCCAAAGCAAACCAACAGCTGTGCCACTGAGCAAAGTGAAGAGTCACACTTCTGGAAACAGGGAGAGGTCCAAGAAGGCAAGAAAAAATGCTTCTTTTAGCATTAATTTTCTTCTAATAAATGATCTGTTAGAAATACTGTACATATTCAAATACTTGGGGAGAAAAAAAAATCTTTGTTCCAGGAACAATGCACATGTCTTAAAACAAGTGAATCTAAAAAAACAAGTGAAACTATTTACCCAGCAATCAGTGTTCATAGTACTGTTCTTGAGGAAAAGTACACCCAAAATAGCTAACATGGCCCAAAACTCATAATACTCACTGAGTACATTCTGCAGTTTTCCCCTTGCTCTGATAATCCATAATACATTGTATTAGGTGGTGATTTTCATCTAGCATCTGCATGAAAGAGACACGAGCAAGACACATTACTGTGAGAATCATATGGAAGTCCTGTAGGTTTGTGACCCTCCACATTCCTCCTCCTTGGCAGGGGAGGGTGTTTGGGCAGTTTTGTTGCCTTGGGATATTACAAAGCACCCACAGGTGCCACAAAATTGTCCTCAAAACATTCAGATATGAACTATTCTCTTTAAAGGAGTTAGTTGAAATACCCAACACAGAATAATTAATGGACTTACCTTTTTTGCTCCTTAAATGGCAGATTGATTTTTATGCTGAAGAAGGAAAACATTTTCACTATGAAATATCTCTACCTCATCCCAAAATATCACCCAACCCCTTCCAAAACTCCTAACTCCCGATCCTACCAAACAATTTAAACCTATTAATTTTCCTGCTCATGAGTAGCATTTGCTGACTGCTGAAGTATAAAATGTGCATTACTGGATCTACTGAAATCACTTTTAAGAGACTTACATCCCATTATTTCCTTGGGGTAGTTCAGTTCTAATATGGGGAGGGCTTAAAATGAAAATGCAGAGTAATTGTAGACCAGTTAATTGATGTGTAATGGCATCTGCTAGCTTAGCTCCACTTGGTAAATTCTAGTGACCCACTTGTCCAAGAAGATCTGAGCTCCAGGACAAAATGACCACTGACCTTTACTTAATGCAATTAGAATACAATTAAAAGCTTAAAATATCCTTTCATCTGTTTCAACATTTCAAATGCAAGTTTGTCTCTTTCCCCCAGCATTCCTGTGAATGTGGCAAGCCTTCTGCAGGGGGATGGATGGGAAAATAAAAAGTATTTGCAAATTTAGATTTGCCTCTGGGAAAAACTCTGCACAACCCAGATTGTAGGTAGTGCTGCTCTGAAGTGCTTGAACCACTGTGTCATCAGGACAGAAGAACTCTTGAGGGAAGAGTTATTTGTCTCCATATGAGCTAAAAGTGAATTAACCTGTGGTGATCCCAACAAATTCCTGACACGTTCAAAGGATTATAGGGAATAATAGGTCATAGGAAGATGAGCAGAAGAGTCAGTTGGATGCACTGGCAATCTAGCTAGTCACGGAGCTCATCTTGTCCTGCTTCTTGCTCGTGATCTGCAGGTTGCTCTGGTGCTCGCTGGACACCCTCGTCCACCACGGGCTGCGGCTGCTGGAGCTGCGGCGACCCCGGGTGGCCGCGGGCAGCGAGGTGGGAGCGGGGAGCCGAAGGCCGCCCGCCGCTCTCCAGTGCTGACAGGGGACGTCAGGACGGTGTCAGTCAAGGATCCATGTTCCTCCCGCCTGCGTGCCCATGCTCACATGGCAACCCGGGCGCAGCACAGCGTTTTAAGGGAAAATACCCCTGCCTGAGTCAAAGCACAGCTCTTTGTTCCATGCTCTGTACTCATTGTATATAATTTTCACTGACATGGGTGAAAATTCAGTATATAGAATTAGCAAAGAATATAAACCCATCCTTTTCAGTTTCCACAGCAGATACCACTGACAACATGTTCCCATTCTGCTCAGATATGTTATCAACAGCAAGAGTCCAAGCAGAATTTCAGACCTGTTCATCTGAAACAACCTATGCTTCTACAAATAGCTAAAGAATATTTTGCTTACTGCAAAGGAATTGGGAATAGCTCTTTTCCTAAAGTACTAGGGAAAAATAACTGAGTTATGATCCCCATTACACAGAAGAAACTGCAAGTTTGCTGCCCTGTAAATGCTATTTGATGAACTATTTTAAAGCGCCACCGTCGCTCCCCTCTTGTCAAAAGCTCCAAGTTCCTTCGTGTGACAGGTATTTTAGGAAGAATTGGTAGTGGAATAAGAGGAGCTTTGAAAGACTATGACTATCAAAATTCAGTTAATAAATGAAAAGATGCTGCTTATCTATTGCAAAAAGCAAATGAGAATAATCTGTTCCAGTGAAGCTGGTATGTATGCTAAAAAGCTCACTTTAATAAGGACTTTTTGAGTTCCTAGCCCAGCAGCTGCTCCTTCTCCCACTGCCCCATTTCTAGACCTGATTATAAAGCCCCTCCAGTTCCTGTGCCAGTCTCCTCCTCAGCACCACTGCCTGTCAAAACCAGGTCACTGCCAACAGCCCAACAGGGACCAACAGTCCTGAATTAAGACTCCAGCAAACATACCTGAGATGGGAAAAGCTGCGACATGTTATTGGTTAAGAAACAACATTGTGAAGCTTCCATAAAGTTTATGAATATGCAAGAAAGGAAAAGGTCTTGAAAACCAAACCAAAGGTACTTTGGCCACCCTTTGTCTGTGGAGACATTCTTGGGTTTAAACACAAACAACCTGAATTAAACATTCCCTCCTGACCCCAGCCAACCTGGAGGTTAGAGAGAAACATATGCACTGAGTCTGAAATAACTGAGTATTTAAAACCAATCAGTTCACAATACCACGTGCTGCAAAAGCTACACAAAATGGGTTTAGTTTCCAAATAGTCTCCTGAGATTCAAGTCACCTCTTCAGTCTCTCCTGTGGCAGTTTGTTCTGCCTTCACCTCTGCTCTGCCACTGTCTTCCACTGAGAAGTCATAAATTGACACTAGCTCATGGTTTGGCCACCAGCCCCACCAACGACCTGTTAATTGCTGTCAGAGCAATGGCACTTCTTCACTGGTCACTGCCTGGGAGAGAACCACGTAGCCCATGGACACCTCTGGACACCTCTCACCCACCGCACGGCTCCGCGTCACCGAGACACCGACGCAGCGGGGAACGCGCCAGGAACACGGGAGAGGTACAAATGACAAATAACGGTCAAAGTGAAAACATGCATGGTCTTTATTGACATTTCCAGCCTCTTCCTTACTGACCCTGCCCTTCTGCGGGAGGATGAGGTGCGGGGCATGTGCACAGTCCCTGCTGCCAATCCTGCGGAACCGGAGACAATAACTTCCCAACTAGGAGCCCTCTGCTCTGGCCACCTCCACACGAGACCCGCGCGGAGATCTCCTCTCCAGAGAACATCTTTCCCAACCTTTGTTGTCAAACACCAACACGCACATCACAAATAATGGGAATAGTGTACGGAAAAAATGCCAGGGCTTGGTGCTCCCTCTATCTTCAGAGAGATTACAATTCTGCATCCAGATACAAAAGAAAACCCTTGCGAATTCGGGATTTGGTTTTAATTCATTTCTCAGGTTGGCTTTTTTTTTTCTGGGGCGGGGGGGCTGAAGCTGAGATACCACCAGAAATTAATCACAGATTTGCAGATTTTATTGCAATTTCCCACTGTCTCGTTGGCAGCTTTTCCCCTTGGCGAGCAGCAGCGATACGGTGCCATCCCAATTTTATTCCCCGAGTCCTTCTCTGTCTCCCTCTTTGCGGTGATCTGAACACCTTTGCTTTGTTCCACCTCCTCCTCCTCCTCCTCCTCCTTCCCCCACCTCTCTCTCCAGCTGTCCATCTCTGCAGCCCTGGCAAATTCACTAGTTTTCCTGATCGCCCCAGAAATCAGCCGCCTTCCGCAGCTGCAGGAGCATGGACGGAATAAATGTCTAAAATTGTCTGTAGAAAAGCATGCTTTTTACCTTCTGGATAGTTTGCTGGGTGACCTCCCCTTTGCCTCTTGGGCGAGCAGAAGCAAAGGCAACCGACATGGTGGGGTGTTTTTTATGTGTCTATAATATATCGGTTCCCGGCTCTAATAATATTGTTATTATCTGGCCGCTATTGCCGTGCACGGATTCTCCGCAGTGCACGGGGAGGGGAGCCGGCCGCAGATGGTACGATCTGCGCCCCGCAATCGGCTACCGGCGCCGCGCCGCCAACCTCCGCGCACCGCCCTCGTCCCGCCGCCCGCCGACGCCGGTTCGGGGCGGGGAGGTCGGCGGCGGGGATTTGGGGAGGGGGCGGGAGGCGGCCACGGCCGCCCCGCAGCCGCCTCCTCCCCGCCCGCCGCACATGGTGCGTCCCGGCCGCCGGGCTTCCTGTCGCAGGCGAGCGGCAGCTCCCTGCCTTCGCCGCCAGCTGCGCCAACTGCGTAGGGCGGCCGCCGCGTACGCCGAGTGCGCCCGCCCGCCCGCGCCGGGAGCCGAGGAGACGGCCTACGCAGAACGCGTAGCGCCGGGCTCCCTTACGCCAAGAGCGCGGGCCAGGCCCCGCCTCCCTCCCCTCTCCCCGCTGGGGGGCCGGGGTGCAGCGTACGGAGTTGGCGCAGGGGGCGCCGTCGGCGCGGGGCGGCATGGCGCGCGGCTCCGGAAGCGGGGCGGGGGGATGAGTGTGCGGTTTTGAGGGAGGCGGCTGGTTCCGGCCCGGCGGGGACGCGCGGGCGGCAGCCATGAGCTACGACCGGGCCATCACCGTCTTCTCCCCGGACGGGCACCTCTTCCAGGTGGAGTACGCCCAGGAGGCGGTGAAGAAGGGCTCCACCGCGGTGAGTAAGAGCGGGGCGCCCGCCGGTTCGCGGGGCCGGCTCGCCGAGCGGAGGCGGGCTCGGGATGGGGCCTGTCCGCGCCGCGCTCACCGGCCTAGCCGGGCCCGCCGCACTGCTGCGGCCGGGCTTGCGGGGGAAGGAGGGACCCTTACAGTGTGACCCCCATGGGGAGAGCGGCCCTGGGTCTGAATCCTGGGTTTGGAGCTGCCTTAGCAGTCGCCGTTTTGTTCGGAGTGGATCCCGCGCTGGCTGTGGAGCCCTGGCTCCGCTTCAGGCCATGCTGCGGGAGTTTGCCAGGGGAACGTAGGAGTTCTTGGGTATTGAGCAGTAGAAGGTGAGGCCCAGCGCAGGAGGGTGTCCCCGCCTCTTGACAGCCCCGGACCCGGCTGCCCTCAGCCTGCAGACCATGGAGGCCGAGTTCGTGGAGCTGCATCGTAGGGCAAAAAAGCTGCCGCTGCCTGCAGGAGAGGGACCATCTTCTGCTTCCTTATTCTGCATGTGCTGGAAACGGTGGCATTTTATGCTTGTGCATGATGCAGATCCCCAGTGGGTTGGGTAAATGTGTGTAGAAGCAACTTTCTGGTTCCCAGCTTCAGGCTGTCCAAGGCCTTTGCTTAATGAAGGATTTTTTCTTTCATTTGAGGGGGGAAACTAAAAAGTATTCATTCTCAAATAACAGTTTTTGGGCTGGAAATAAATATAACAAGGCTTAGTGCCAAAGAGGGTCTTGTTTTGATTTTGTTTGTTTGGTGGTATTTTTTGTTTGGGTATTTTTTCCTGAAGATAAAAATACTTCAAAAGTGGAGCTAATATTACTTACCTTTGTCTTGTCTCTGGTTGAATAATTGGTTGAGTTTAATGATTTGGAAGTGTCTAAAACACTTAACAGCAGTGTCACCCCTTAAGAAAAAGTTATTCCCATCACCCTCTGAGAAGCAGTGGGAATGAGTGTGAAAAGCCAGCTGCCTTTTTTCCCTTCCCTGATGCTGGAAAAGGTGTATTCTAAGTGTGAGTGACAGCATGAAGGCATCAAGCTACTGATGGGCTGCTTGTAGATTTTACTTGGTCTAATCTTCAGTGTTTAGGGTTCTGATTTGAGTGATGTCTGTGGCCTGTCTGTAGTGGTAGTTTTGTTGATACTGCTGCTGTGGCTCTGGAACAGTAAAGCTGGTACTGGGGAAAGTACAGTTAGTAAGAGGAACTGGAAAGTGTCTCTTGGGAGCCACGTGGATAATTGGCACGAGCTGGTCATGAATCCAACACCATTTTTGTTCCATCAATCCCTTCTCCAGGCCGTGGCAACGGGAAGTAAAATACTGACTTGAACTCGCCAGGGTGTTTACAACGGGGAGGGTTTGTGTGTGGTTGGGGTTTTTCTTCCTCAGCCCATGAGCCTGCAGCTCCTGGGGGTTAGGGCCTAGCTTAACTGCTTTCTTCTTCTCTTAATGCACTGAAGGTTGGAGTAAGAGGGAAGGATATTGTTGTTCTTGGCGTGGAAAAGAAGTCCGTGGCAAAGCTGCAGGATGAAAGAACAGTGAGGAAGATCTGTGCTCTGGATGACAACGTCTGCATGGCCTTTGCAGGTATGGGATCCCCTGTGGCACCTGCTGCAGCACCTGGGGGTATGGACATGGGTTCTGAGAATGTGCATAACGGGTTGGGGATGGTGGGGAAGGAGCATGTTTCCAGAGATGCTTATTACTCTTTAAGAGTAGCCTAATATAGATAAATATAGAGAGTGAGCCAGTGGTGTCATGAGAGGAAATGGGTGTTCAAGTTACTGAGGTCCTTTTGGTTTAATGGGAGGATTAAGGCAGAGAACTGATGTGTCATTGGTACAGTTATATACTGTTTAAATAGATTTACATTTGTATGTGTATACTTAATATATGTACTTTAAATTAAACCTTTTAAATTTACTATATTCTGTATAGAATACATATTATTACAGCAGATCACAGGAGCAACAAGAGATTCCCAGTTATGGGAACCTTTTCCCACATGCATCAGGCCAAAAAAGCCACATTTTTCATTCTTGCAGAAAGCAAAAATCCCTGTTCTGGTTCATAAAATTCCTCCTGAATAAACAACACTGGATTTAAAGCAGAAAATATTCTAGTTCCACATCCATCCTGTTCCAGGGGCCTTGATTTCCATTGCTCAAAGCTTAAACAAGTGGCATGAAAATTAGAAAAACACAATATAAATGGAGAGAAAATTATTTCCAGAAGGTTTCTTCTCTCCCAGGTAGTTTACAGCCTTTGTGTTAGTGATGCTTCAAGGGGAGATTGATTTTTCCAACAGAACTGATGGGGTTTAGATCTAGGGTGCAGGAGGGAGGGACTTGGGTGCTCCCTCTCCCTGGCTTCCTTAGCTGAGGGGTGCAGGTGGGGTCATAAGCTTGAAGAAAAGTTCTCTTCTAGAAACAAGGCTGCAAATTTAACATGGTGAAAAGTAGAATAAGAAATCAGTTCCTTCTGGAAAATAAATTTAAAGGGCCATACTCATTTTTATCATGTTGGTGCAGATTCATGACCCAGCCAAGATTTGCTGTGCAGGGGCTGTATAAGAAATAGACCCAGCATGTGTGAGATCACTTTGGCAATGAGCTGTTAGACAGAATGCTGCCAGGAACATTCCCATTGCCTGGTTCAGAAGTGCCTGTTACCTCAGTCGCAACCATGACTGAGGGGAATCTTCACAACTGTGAGGGGAATCTTCTTGTTTTGGTGCATCAGCTTCTTTCTGTGGCCTCAAAAACACTGTTCTCTCAGCAAACCCAGACAGTGTGACTGCTCGTTTGCTTTTCCCATGGACACTGAGCTCGGCAGCCCTCTGGGATTAGTCTGTGGGGATGGTGGGAAGCATCCATCTGGGAACACACTCTCGTTCCAGGGCTGACAGCAGATGCCAGAATAGTTATAAACAGAGCTCGTGTGGAGTGTCAGAGCCACAGGCTCACAGTGGAGGATCCTGTCACCGTGGAGTACATCACACGTTACATTGCCAGTCTGAAACAGGTATGTTGGATCACACAGAGGTGCTTAAAAATATGTCTGAGCTTCAGACTGAGTGTGTGAAATGTCTGTCCTGGCTTTGTTCTGCTCAGCTGGCAAAAAACAGCATCATAAAACCCATTGTGGGTGTTCACTGGAAATAGGGATGGAGTAATCAAAAAGGAGAATTGATTACTATGTTATTTTGTTTTGGTTTGTTTTTATTTCCCCCTAAGATGAAGAAATTAATTAGCACTTGTAAGGACAGCATAGCTATGTTTGTGATACCATCAGGAACACTCTGCTGCCCCACAGCCCTCACTCCCAAAACAATGGTGCCGAGTGATTGTCAAAACATCTTCACACTCCTGTTCGTTTTCCCTCCTACTAAGCCACTGCAGGGAGGGGCATGAGGGGAGCAAATCAGTGCAATACTTAATGTGTTTTGCATTGAATATTCATTAATTTAAAATGAATTACAGGGTCAGAGTATGCCCAACTACATCCTGTGATAAAAGGATTCATTTGCCAGTATATTGAGTTTCAGCAACTAGTGGGGATTAGAAATATCTCCTGTACTCACCTACAGACGTGTGGTAGCAGCGATGCTGAGAATAGGGGAATTCTTTCTGTAATCACCACCCTACCAGAGCAGAATGCCATGGGCCCATTTCCCCTTGTTCCTTCACAGTAATCTCACATGTGTGTCTGTCATTCTGGCATATCCATGCTTTCATACCACAAATCCCACACAGCTGGGGTGCACCTGCCACTGTCAGGCCTCCTTCTGGGGTTCTTTTGGTGCATGGCATGGCAAGGGCTTGGCTGACCCTGTGCCAGCAAGGCTATATATTTATTCCTTGTGCCTCTTCTGGCTGTAAGTTCTCAAGTCTGTTTCCTACTCTAATGTGTCTGGAAGTGCTGCTGAAGTGTCTCCTCTTTCCCCCCAGAGATACACACAAAGCAACGGGCGCAGACCCTTCGGTATCTCTGCTCTCATCGTGGGCTTTGATTTCGATGGCACCCCCCAACTGTACCAGACTGACCCCTCTGGCACCTACCACGCCTGGAAGGTGAGCTCAGCCTGCCTCTTGGGGGCAAGAAATGAAATAGTTGAGGGTTTAAGGAGAGCTCAGTGGCCAGGTAGTGCTGGCTACAGCTGCAGAACTCCTTAATGATCAAACTTACCAGGACTATCAGCCTGCAGTGCAGCTTTCCTTGTCCTGTTTTCCAAAGACCCACCTGTGCCTGCCTGTCCTTTTAGGTGACAATTAAACAGTAACACATTCAGTCTTCTGTAAACAGTGACCACAAAGTCACTGTGACTATAGTGGCACAACTTATTTCTTGTTTAGAAAAGGCTTAATTTACAGAATAAACATCTTTTTTTTCCCCCTTCAATGTTTCCAGGCCAATGCCATTGGCAGAGGAGCCAAATCTGTGCGTGAATTCCTGGAGAAGAACTACACTGATGAAGCCATTGAAACAGATGATCTCACTATTAAACTTGTCATCAAGGCTCTTCTTGAGGTGAGTCTTTTTCAGCTCCCTGGTGTGACTTCTCTGGATTAACTTCTCCAGTGGGAACAGATGAAAATCTGGGTGCATGTCACAGGAAAAGGATCTGTGAAAGCTGTTGGTTGCAAGACAGGGTTGTGGGGTTCAGTTCAGGGATCAGAATATTTAAGGTGACAGTTTCCATCATACAGCTCACTGGCAGTTCTCCAGGGTGGGGAGAAAACTGCATTTCTGGGGGTTAAAGCAAATGCACCAGTGGTGTGCTAAACCCTAGCCAGAGTATTGCACTTTTGGATTGAAGCACAGAATCCCAGCATGGTGGGGGATGGAAGGGACTTCTGGAGATCATCTTGTCCAACCCCCCTGCTCCAGCAGTGTCACCCAGAGCAGGTGGACCAGGATTATATTGTCCAGGCAGGTTTGGAATTCCTCTGAAAGAGACTCCACAACCTCTCTGGGCAGCCTGGGCTCTGTAGTTTAAGATACAGGAATTTTTAGGCTAGAGAAAATAGTAAGTCAGAGGTGAGAAGGTGCTGTTCCTCTCCAGCCTGGGCGCATTGATAGCAGAATGAAGACCCTTATTTCTCAAGACCAACACTGCTCCTGGAATCAAAAGCTTAGAGCACATGAGCAAAATACTCCACCTCCATATCTGTTCTCCTTTTAAGATGACCTGAAAGAGGTTGCTTAGGAGCACATCCATTAATTCTAACACCTACATTTAACTCCCATGAAGGTTGTGCAGTCTGGTGGGAAGAACATCGAGCTGGCGGTTATGAGGCGAGAACAGCCACTGAAGGTAAAGGGTTTTGTTTTCCCTCTCACCCTTAGTAGCCAGTTTCTCCGTCACTGTTGATCTGCATTTCCACATTAAGCTCAATCTCTGCCCTGGAAAATCCTTCCATGCATGGGTAGTGGCCAAGGAATGTTGTGTCCACACATGGTACTTGGGTCTCCCTAAATACCAGGGTTTGTTCTTTCCCTGTCAGAACTAGAATTGCTTAAAAACCTCTAACTTGTATCTGTACCTTGAGAGTCACCTGTGTTTCTGTTTTAGATCCTCAACCCTGAAGAAATTGAGAAGTATGTTGCTGAAATTGAAAAAGAAAAGGAAGAAAATGAAAAGAAAAAACAGAAGAAAACATCCTGATGAATGAAATTCAAATGTTTAGCTGCTTCTTTTTAATTCAAGCGACAGGCTCCTCTGTATAGACAAGACGTAGGCATTCCACTCATACTGTGCTCCCTTGAGACCTCCAATAAACCTACTGTGGTTGGGTTGGTTTTTTTAAAGCTGTTATTTCTAAAAAAATCTGTTCCTTGGATTTCAGTCCTCTAAGATTATTTGGTTGCCTACCAAACAGCAGTAGCAGCCCCTTAAAGGACAGTGACTTCATTTGCATTTTTTTTCCCCCCGAGACATTTCACTTTGCTCAGGGATTCTTTTCTTGCTGTCTCCCTTGTTAGCTTCTCCCTTTTTTATAGGGCCTGTCTCAATCAGTGTGTTACGGCCTCAGCAGAATGTAACCACTATGGAATTACCTTTTCTTCCCTAAACTGGTAGCTGTAACAGGTCTGAGCTGTGCCAGGTTCACCTCTGCAGGTGCTACAGAGGTGGTGGTGTGGTGCTGGGGGAGTGCAGCAGGAGAGCAGAATGGGGCAGGCCTGGCACTGTGGCATGGCAGCAACGGTGCCTGACTTGGGGCTGTGCACGACTCAGAGAAATCAGAATATCTTGGTGTGAGTGCCCCCAGTAGATTTGCAGACCAAGTGCTGTTGAGCACTAAAGCCCTGTTGCTCCTGAGGGCAGGATCTGCTCCCTGCAGATGTTAACATGTGATGCAATAAACCCAGAAACATGCACATGCTGTCAGGTGACTCTTCTCAACTGCTTTAAGATTGGAGCAGTAAGGAACTGCACTTCAGATGGGTCCAGTTTTGGTTCCTGAGAAGCTCTTCCCAGCTGATTCACCTGCAGCCACAGTCCCCCACCCCAGAATAAGGCAGGCACTGCAAGCTGGGAAAGGCTGGGATGTATCACTGGTAAGGCTGAGATGCCTTCCTAAGGCAACTCTCAACAGCAATGCCTGTGTCTTGGGTTAGAGCTGAGGCTCCACTGTGAAACAAGGGGAATTAATACCTGGATGGATTTTTAAGGCAGTATTACAGAAGTTAGTGATTTCTCATTTAACAAGTTAGTGCAGCAGAGCAGTTCTGTCTCCCCTCAATGCCACACCAGCTGTTTTACCAGCAGAGCAGTTCAGAGGCTTGCAGCAGCCTCCCCAGCTGTTTTTGCACACCCTGTTCTGCTGGCACAAGCCCAGATTCTGGAGGTGTTCTGTGGCTACTGAACCAGCAGCACTGCCACCCAAACCAAACTGGGTGAGCCTCCGTAGCTCAGGGACTCAAGTCACAAGAGAGGGGAACACGGGGGTTTGGACCACAGCACTGCTCCTCAAGATGATTCCTCAACAAGAGAGGAACACAGGGGAACAATGACAAGGGGTCAGCAGCTGGATTAGGGTTTTGATGTCTTTCTCCAACACTGATCCACAGGCTGCCAGAAGCCTACAGACATGGATTTGAGCCCTGCCTGGACAAGCACCTGACAAGTTGTACAGGCTGATGGTACCTAGCTATGTACAGAACAAAGTAGGAGTGAACCCTTCAACATTTACATGTTTATTATAATTACAATTTACATTACTCCAAGGAGCAGCCCCACTGCTATGTTCTAATTCTTAGCAAGAAAATCCTACAAAAATAAATCCAAGCTTTTACAGTAACCTAGGTCAATGCATAACTAAAAACTTCTAGCTATGTAAGGGGTTCAGTCGTCAAGGTGCTTTTTCAACAGAATTCCCTACCAACCAAAAACTGGACACATGCCTATAGCAATTTGACCCACTTATTCATGCAAACAAATGAAAGCCCTCCCTCCCAGCCCCTCTCCCCACATACAGATTTTTAAAAACAAAAGAAAAAACAACTAAACTATTTACAGTATGAGGGGTATAGAGGAAACAAATTAAACATGCCCATCTGGTTAAGCTTCATTATATGGACTCCCATCCCTAGTTTAATGAAAACATTCCATAGTGTTCCACCACAGTCTACTAGTGTACAGAGAGCTGTTTGCATTTGGTACCACCCAAGAGCAAGGTACTAACACCGAGGCCAGAAATCAGAGCTGCCAATCCCCTTCCCAGACAGTCAACAACTGCCAAAAACTCTTGATCCTGGGCACAGGAGCAGGGCACTTGCTGCTCCAGCCCTGCTGAGGACATGGCCCACTGTGCCCAACAGCACCCTGACCCAGCAGGGAGCTCCAAGCCTCTGAGGAGCAACTCCCAGCACCCCCCAGCTCAGGGAGAACCATGGCTCTGTGCAGACCTGCAGCACCTCCACCTTAGTACCAGCCAACAAACAGCTGTACAGTCATTGACACTACTACATGATCAACACTCCAGTATTCCCAAGTGACAATATACACAACTCCTCAGCACCAGGAATCCGTTCTTCCAGATACCAAGTGCTACTTCACACCTGCTGCTGAGAACAGCGAGACCAGCAGCACAGAAGAATCCATTTGGTTCCTCAGAACAAACAAATTATAGCTGGTTTATTTCAAGTGAGCTTTGGTTCCATGTTAAAACAGCATGATTTCTCTTCTTCAGGGTTCAGAAAAGGAGTCTGACTTTAAGCTTAGACTACAGCAGCCTTTGAGAGACCCAGAAAGAAGAACCATGTAAGTTAATCTGCACTTAAAAAAAAAACCACAAAAAAAAGACACCCTGAAGAAGGTACCCCTGAACACATTCCCTCTTCCAACAAATAATCCAGCTGACAGCTGCTGGTCCAAAATAAGTCCAGAATATAAGCAGTAGTACATGAAGTTCTGTCGCTTGAGCTGAGACAGTAAACAATATGAACCATATTCCCCACATTAGTGCAGCAGATGGTTGTTTTCTTCCCTATATACAGCTTCATCTTCTCAGGAGAGATGGTAACACCTAGTTATAGAAACAGAGTTAGATGAGATATCAACAGGGATATTCTCCCAAAGAAAAGCAGCAAACTTTACACCCATGTAACAAATGAAATGTGTAGCTAAGTCTCAGCTCCAACAAGTCTCAGCTCTTTGTTTTCCCAGACAGAAACCAGTCCAAGCAATCAAGAGAACAATCAAGGTGTTACACATTAAAACCACTGCTACTTCAAACAGCCCAGACACAAGACAGACTGATTCTCAATACACCTGGAGAGCAGAGGTTGCACAGACAGTTGAGGTGACAAACCTGGCTCAGAGACAATACTTGTTCTGGCTAAAAGACTTGCCTCTGCAGTTACACTCTGCCAGTGCCAGCTCTGTGAGTGGTTGGGTTCCTCCTCGCGGCTCCGCTGCCCCTTCCACCTCGAAAGCCACCGCGGAAGCTGCGGCCGCGCAGGAACCGTCCAGACACCCCGAACGTCTCCGTGTTGAGTTTCCTTTCTTCAGCCCATGTGGTACGCCTGGAACTGACCACCACAGAGTCAGTGAGGACACCATGGCCACCAGCTCACTCAGCTGGGAAGCCCTAAGCACCCTGCAGC
This sequence comes from Ceyx cyanopectus, assembly GCA_013401355.1. Lineage (NCBI taxonomy): Eukaryota > Metazoa > Chordata > Aves > Coraciiformes > Alcedinidae > Ceyx > Ceyx cyanopectus. The sequence continues at coordinate 83,789 of VYZU01063697.1, read as the reverse complement.
AAGAGCCAGCTGCAGCCACACTAACTCAACTCTTTTGGATGTGACAGCTCTTGAGCTACCTTCACACTGGGAAACTAAAGACGGGCCTAGAAGAGGGTTGAATAGTCCTACTAGCATTTCAAATCCTCTTGTTTTTGTGACAGCTACAGACTCCTGATCCAATGAAGCCTTTCCAGAAACATGGAAGCCCCGTCACAGCTGAGGTTCAGCAGCCTGCTACTGAGCAGCTCTGCAGCACCAGCATTTCTTCCTTAGCAGAGCCCTGAACACCTCACACTGAGCACTCAGAATAAAGCTTTGAAGAGGGGAAGCAGAAACATCACCAAGGGAGTTTCACACACTGACATTAAGGGGATGTCTGGCTTCCAGGCAGCTGATAACAGCAGTGTCAGCAGCAAAAGATGAGGCTTTCTTGTAATATTCCCAACATTTAACTCAATGCATTTCCAGAGGCAGAGCTGACTGCCTCAGCCTGCTCCTGCCTGCACCCTACACCATCTTCAGGGCAGCATGACCCTGAATGCCTCCTCCCACAACTGAGAGAAAAAAATTTTTTTAAATCAATGGGTTCCAAGTCAGTACTGGGAAACAGAACTGGAAATTCCTGTATCATACTGTAGGCAAGTGTATCAGCCAAAATCCTTGCTTTGTTTGATGCCACTGCATAAAGCTTGGTCAGCATCACTCATCAGGCAAACACAGGTCAGTGCTTCCTTCTAAAAGCTGCTCTGCTGACTTCCTTGCATTCTAAGAGTTTTAACAAAAATAAACCATGATATGTAGATTATGCTCAGAATTCTATACCTAAAACTGAATTTTAGAAAGCTAGGTTTTAGAAATACTCACCTAGATTTCAGTTCTGAAGAAATGTTGTCAAAGAAGGACTTGGATTTATCATAATAGCAGTTGGGCCCCAGAAGGTCCTCCTCTGCACTGCCATCATTGTTTTGAGTTGCCACTCCAGGGTCCCCTTTTTCTTCCCCTGTCTCTGCTTTGTCATCTAAAGATAATAAAATGTATTACGCTTCCTTGATGCACACTGAAGAGCCATCTGTTCTTTTGCTCCCTCAAACAAGATTTTTTTTTTTATAGATTTAGATTAGAATTTAGGAAGAAATTCTTCAGTACGAGGGTGGCTAGACATTGGAACAGACTGCCCAGAGATATTGTGGCTGCCCCCTTCCTGAAGGTGTTCAAGGCCAAGCTAGACAGTGCCTTGAGTAGCATGATTTAGTTGAGAGGTATCCCTGCCCAGGACAGGGAGGTTGGACTAGATGATCTCTAAGGTCCCTTCCAACCTAGGCCATTCTATGATTCTATGATTTGAGATGCTGCCACATGTAATCACAGTTTCTTAGAACGAGTTGCTCTATGCAGTGTTTACTACTAGCTCAGCAATTCATATTTAACAAAGCCACAAACCTTTAAAGTTTAGTTTCTTCTTGAATTCTTTATCAAGTTCCTCTCTGTTGAATTGTGCATTTGCACTTTCAAAGTCAAAGTCACCTTCAAACTTTATTGTATTTTCCTTCACAGTAGTTGGTCTGTTTTGTCCTCTAGAACGGTTTCTGGTTCTCCTGTTTCCTGAAAGGAGAGTTTAAATACTTGATAATGCACAGGGAGGTTACATGACTTGCTCAAGACCAGAAGAAATCAGGGTTAGAACTTGGGAGTTTCTGCCTTCCTTCTGTGGTTAGGCCATACCTTTGAAAGGAATTTCTGAACTTGGCTGTAGAAAACATTACAGCAAGACTAACTTTCTGAACAGCATTGCTGGACATCAATTTTACCCCTAGAGCACACCCAACTTTCCAGTGTGAGAAGAGGGAATTGGAGCAAGTACTATAAGGAGGGAAAACTTTCCCATCTGTTCTTCATCTGCAAGCATGGTACTGTGACCTGTCTGCAAATCCATCACAGTGGCCACAAGGAGCAGGTCACTGGTGTCACAAAATCCACCCAAGACTCATCTACCCACAAAAGGAGCTTGTACTTTGTACAGTTTCTGGTTTCCAAGTGAGCCACTATTCAACTCCTTCTTTGAAAAAGCTAAACCCTTCTAGAGAGCTGCCTTCAGGCAAATTAATGCAAAGACCCAAGTCTCTCAAGTTTTGTTTCCTGCCTTTTCTCCTTTTGCTTAAGCAGAAATTTGTCTCTTTTGACCCATGCTTCAACCAGTCTTGAGATAAGACCTCTACTTTATGCAAGTGAGAGCTCCATAGCTCCTCTCAGTCAAATTCTCATACAGGTTACCCTTCCCAATAAAAATACTTCAGCTTTTGGAGCAATCCAATTGGTGCTGCCAACTCAGGGCATCAATTCCAATCATGTACCTTCAAGTTTTTTAGGACACTAGAATTCTATCCCTGAAATGTGAACTTCTGCAACTACAGAACTTAGTCACGGAAGCATCTTCAGATGCCCAAAGCCATGCCAAGTTTTATTTCACTCCAATTTCTGCCCAATCACCCTTCCCTGGAGTTAACAGCCCTTGCCTTTACCAGCTAACACGATGTCACGTTAACCTACCCGATCTTCTCCTTTGAGGTCGCCTGTTCTCATCATTCACCTGTCCCTGGGTTTGCACAGGTGCTGCCTGGACTGTATCTACTGAACAAAGAGGATAAGCTTAATACAGGAGCAGGACCCCAGAACAGCTGAGTGTCGCTGTGCCCCTCTGGAGGGTGGGCTTTGCCACACATACCATTGCTCTTGCCGCTGCCCTGCGGAACCTGCCGCCCATTGCGCTGCACCCCGGGAGCTACTTTCCCTGGGGGTGGCTTCTGGGAGTTCATGTTGTCAACAGGGCCAGTCTGAACAGCCTGCTCCACCATGGGGCTTTTGCGGACTGGATGAACAGAAGGGAAGCCAGCTCCTGGAAAAAAAAATCCCAGTGACTCAGTGCCACGCAGAAAACACGCCAGCTCTACTCAAACCCTACCCACTTCTAAGGAGAAGCTTGTCAAGGATTACTCCAGGCTTTGAGAGTTTATCATTGCACACCATGTTTAAGTGGCATACACACTAGGTAAGGCACTACTGCCATGAGAGTCATGGCTCTCAAATTCAGAGACTTAAAAGTCACAAAATCTACCCACTTAGTTCTTAAGCCAAGTTAGAGACACATTAGAGTAGCAATGCAGGTCAGTCTTAGACTGTTGGTACCAAAATGGAATCTCTGAGTGTATCTTTGGTTAGAGGATTTTATATTACACAGTACGTTAAATCTGAAGCAAAACTGCACCATTTTGAAAGCACTCAAGAAAGCTTCCCCACTTTTGTCAGAAAAGTTTTGCAGCATAAACTGAACCACCTCAACTATATCCCATTTTGCAAGCTGCTTTTAGAAGTCCTTCCATTTCATTGCTTATTGTTAGCTTTCAGACAAAGAAAACCTGAAACCAGACCAGGATCTCAAAGTTACCCTTTTAAATTCCTTCTTGGTCAAGGCCAAAGTGTTACCAAGACTTCTGTTGCTCTTCCATCCAGGCTTATTTATTCACACTACAAAACATGTAAATACTTTTCATGGTTTGGTATACCTTACACCAATTAAATTAAACAGTGACAGTCTTCAGTACTCAGAAGAAACACTGCATTCTAGGTTTAATTAGAAGTTTTGAGTGCTACAGGTTTATGTAGTTATGAGCATAAGAACTGCTTGGAAGCGAACTTTTAATTCAATATATTTAAAAGAGCAAGAAAAGTTGAAAAGCTGAAGAGTTACACACAAACCAAGCCACTGACACTTCTGGGTCACCCAAGTCCACATGAGATATACCCAGTAGGTAACATCATGCAGGTTCCCAGTTAATGTACACCTGGAAAACTTGCAAGGAAGACAGACACATCCTAAGGATTATTCAGTCGGACAAGGCTGCTGTGCAAGTTTAACATGAGAAAGTTTCAAAGCTTAGCCAGAATATTGAGAAAGTACAAACAGAGGGCCAAAACCAGAGAATAAGTAAAAACAGTTTCATGCCAACACAAGCACACATGCTGAAGTTAAAAACAGATGAAACTAATTACCATGTTTAAGTGCAGGTTGCACCTCGTGTCTCTGCTCTGAGGACAGTCAGTATCTCTACTCAACCTCCTTCAAAAGTTTACACACAGAGGCAAGCACCCAGAACTATGTTATCTCAGCTTACCACGACTCAGATTGCTCACTGTTAGTCATGCTTTACTAATTGTGAGTCCTGACAAGGTACTATGTCCCATCATGCATGAAATCTACCCTGATGTTCCCTCAATTACAGCAATACTCCTGGTTTTTCTCTTAACCTAGGTCTCTCCCAGCAAGGCCACCCACAACTGAAGCAGTGTATTTGTCTTTCCAGGAAAGGCTAATTAATTCCTCACCCAGTCCCTAATGTTCCCAGATAGGACACAGCACATGAACATCTCTAAACCTCAGCCCTCTCCTGATACTTACATAAAAAGTACAGGACAGCAGAACCTCTTTTCTCCTGTCTAACTGATACTTCTAGGACAGGAGGGATGCTTCATGTAATGCAAGGCAAAACCAACTGAGAACACACTCTACTAGCATTACCCACAGAAGTACTATCATTCTAGGAGGGATTAACAAGAACAGAGTGTTTGCAAGTGCCATGCAGTTCTTCCAAATATTTGGAGTCCTCAAACTGCTGTTACCCTTGGAAGAGAGCTGATGGGGATCTGAAGACATGTCAGGCTCTGAAACAGGTTGTGGAGACGGAGAAGAACTAGGGCTGGAAGCAGCTGCTGATGCTGGAGGGCTTACCAATTTCTCTGAAGAGATAGAGGGAAGAAGAGAAAGCAAAGATACATGGATAAGATACAAGGTAGTGAAACACCTGAAGGACCTGGAAAGAGATACAAGAATCTCTAGAACAGCATTAGAGCAGCTTATTTACAGTCCACTCTGGGAACACATATTGTTTTAACATGTGATGTAGATGTGAAGTATGTTAGGTTAGAAATGAACTGTCCTCAAGTGTTAGGTGTTCACAGCACTTTCAGAAAGAAACTTCAGCCATTTGGTTTCTCTCACGTGTGAAAGCCAAGCCTCCTTGCAATTAGATCATTGCACAAAGTTGTTTACTCATGTGCTGCTTGCTGGAGCCTGACACTTGGCAGAGAATTCTGTATTAGTTACTTGGTTAATTGGTCTCATTGTAGCTGCATAAAAGGACTGTACCTTTAATCTAGCAAGTAAAGTTTTTACTTACCTAAACCTAAGGAAGCTGCATACTGCTGGCTAAGCAAAGAGCTGGCAGCAAGCTGGCTGTAAGGTGGCATACCTCTAAACGGGCTGTAAGGCACATGTGGCTGAAAGGATGATGTAGAGGCAGAACCCAGTGAAGACTGTAACAAGACAAAGTACATTTCCATTTACAGTGTCCAGAAGTCAACTTGCTTTGGCAGTGATTCTCTGCTTCACATGCAGTGTCACTAAAGCCTACATCAACCCTGAGAAGGGTCAGTTTACCTCTTTATGATTTTCCTGCCTTCTCAGCTTGGCAAACTAGCTCTGGCTTTTGTTGACTGAAGTCTTTAATGCTGCTGCTATTTTAAACATTACAATGAAATTCAGGATGCTTCAATCTGAAGATTCCTGGAGACACTTACTAGCCTTCCTTTTTATACTTTTATACCAAAATCCAGTCCCATCACCAAGGTTTTATCCCAGCTTTCTATCAACACTCCAGGTTAACTTACTTGAACAATGGCAGGATCTTGGGGCAGAGTATGTTGAGCCTTCGGAGGTTCACAGACAGTGATGTCTTTGATGTCACTTCCTCGAAAAATAATGTACTCGTAGATTTCTTCTCTGGGAGGAGCAGGTCTGTCTGTGGGCCGGTCTTCAGTACCAAAGGATTGCACTTCAGCAGTAAAAAGATTACTATTAGTCCATTACTTCCAGTGAAGCCTTGTGCAAGTTCAGATTTATGCAATGAAAAAGCATTCTTGCAATACTTGTCAACTGTAATAAACATGGTTACCTCCAGATCCCTGAATCTCCTTATCTCACACATCTGTTCCCTCAAATGCCAACTTCTTCAGCAGCCTGTATAAACAGTTTTGTTTACATCAAGCTGTGAAGGTAAAGACCATAAACCAGCTGGAGTGAAGAATCCTACTCACAACCCAAGGACTTCCCCACATTCCCCTTCCCTCCCCAGCACCTGTCCCATGCAGGCATTCAGCTTGAGACAACTGCCACTGCAGCAGACACACAAGAGGCCCCTCAAGCACCAAAGGAGAAAAGAAATAAATCTTAGTAGGCTTTAGAGTTCAAATTTGCACCTTTGGTTTCATATATTTATAATATAGAGGGAAAGTTTTATGAATGACAAGAGCTTCCTATTGAAATTCTCTACTTCATGCCACTGGTTTTATGATTAATCCCCACTACCTAAAAGAAATGATCTTTTAGTGGAAATCTAAAACCTCATATCTAAGGAGGATTTACCGAGTCCCAGCTGCCAGAACACTTGAGTAGGCAGTGACCAGGGATGTTAGAGTAGAAAAAAGGCTGCAATTGACTGTGTGGCACCTGGTACAAGAATAAATTATTCTGAACCACTGAAGAGGGAAGAGTCCAGACTCAGTTTACCAGATAGTGCAGGAAAACAGGCACCATAGTTACACCAGACACTGACACATATAAAGCTTGAAATGGGCTAGAGAATGAGCATGGTCAACATGTAAAGATTTTTTTTAACCACAAGTTACAGAAGCTCACTGAATTTACTAGTCTACTTGGTTGTCTTTGAGATGCTGCCAGTTCCACTGAGCACCAGCATATCCTGGTTTGATATGCTGGTCCTGGTTTGATGTCCACTTTCTGCCAGGAGAACACTCTGCACTGGAGTTGCATTAATCAATTTTAACAGGTCACCACAGCACAACTCAAACATCTCTGCCAGGACATGCCACAGTTCCTGCAGTTACAAATGACATCCTTACCAGGCCTTTCACAAGCAGCTGCCATGTCACAGCCTGTGGTGATGTGCCAGCCAGCTGGCACTGCCACTGCACAGCTGGAAAGATAGGCAGGCAGTCCTGTCACATGGATGACAGGGAACAGGGGGCACCACAGCTTGCTTGGAAAAAGGGCAACAAGTTGTGGATCTACTCAACTCCAGTGCTGACCATCCCTGGCTATTGGGAATGGTGATGGTTGGAAACAGGGCTACTCATAAGGAGTCCTGTTCTCAGATGAAAAGCTGGATGCAGGTGGCTCCCCCACCAAGCAGCAGGCAGTGCTGTCTGTGATCCTCACCTCTGTTCCAAGCTCTCTAACAGGTCAGTGCCAAACTTTGTCACACTGATGCTGTTTAGCACTTCAGCTCACACCTAACTGGAAGGGAATCTTAACAGGTACAAGGACAGGCTGTCTGTCACTTCCCTTGAGTGACTGTCTTCAATTAGTTCCTAAGATAAACAACCTCTCCAAGTTATTTTAGATCTCCAGCTGCTGTTTGATCATATTACAGCTGTAACTGAGTCAACCAGCAGCAGATTATAAACTGAAAGCAGTGCTTGTGGCCTTTTAGACATGAACTGCACCTCTGAAATCCCTGTTCAAGATTAGATTATTGCCACACAGCTCGTGGCAAGACATACTGAAGGCCACAGCTAGCTTGGAAAGCACTGTGTCCTCTATGAGCACCAGGATCAGCCTGTCAGCTTCCACATGGAGAAACACATGACCTGCAAAGCCCAGCACTGGTCAGGCAGCCTCAGTTGGCTGGCACCAAGATTTCTAACAAAAAATGTGGAAAAATATGCCCGTGTTGTAGACAAAACAGCAGGAAAAGGGAGGGCTCTGGGGGCTGAGCACTCCTGCCCCTGCATCTGAAGGGTTTATCAGTTTCTGGCACACCACAAAGTACAGAGGACTGAAGGGCTGTCTCCCACGAAGAGTTAGAGACTATTGTTTACAGATGAGGAGGAAATCAATCCCACACGGCTGCAGCAGTGTTTGACAATACAGCCTCCACTCCTGTGGGGAGGGCTCTGCTGAGCTAGAGCTCTGAGGGGTGAGGAAGCATAACAAGAGTGACTGGATGTCTGGAAACCAGAGCTTATGTAGCTACTTCTAGCTTAAAACTTCTAGTTTCTTCAGACTTTTATGGAAGAGGAGCAAGTTTCTGTGGTCACTGCCAGCAGGCCAGCAATGGGCTTAAAATTCCTTTGTTTGCATATTAAATTTAGCATCTAGCAAGACTGACAACTTTCTTGCAGTGCTTAATTAATCCCATGGAATATCCTTATCCAGTGTTTAAGATAGTGTGCATACACTCAGACTGAACAGGAACCAAATACAAACTACTCAAGTGTGGTGTCTTCCAACATAAATTTCCCTTTATATCACTTGGATGATAAAAGTCAAGAGAACAGCACTGACATTACATACTGAGGGTGTCTGAGCCTTAAACGGGGGCATCTAGGACTGAATAGTAATTTACTAGTTATCTAGACAATTTCATTTGCCCATCAGTAACTCATGGTTGTTGTTAACCTTCAGAGATTAAGCATTTTAAACCACTACCCCACCAAGCACAGGGTTGATATTGTCAACACCACCTTCACCACTGTTGCTATGCTCATAATTCTGACACTAGTTTTGATGTAGTCTCTAAGCTTAAAAACCCTCTGAGCTAAAATGAAAAGCAAGGGTTGTCCTGTAAACTTTATAGAGAAGCACTTTAAGGAGGGAAAATATATTCTCTGTCTATTGTAGCAACTACTTCTTAGGCATTCCAGTTCATCAAAACTGAACATTAAGAGACCAATAAATACAAGGACTGCCAGAAATCTTACACAGAGCATGTACTTTCTCACATCAGAAAGCACTTTAATCTCACATGCCTTTGAAACACACCACTTAAGGTCTGAAGTGGCAAAGGCTACGTGGAAGGCAGAACTATGCAAGAAACCTTTTCCACTTGCTTCTGGGAAAAGGCAAAGACCTTTCTGCACATACAGTAAAGAAGCTACATCCTTCCTGCAACCTCTCAATTGCTTTGAGACACTAACATCAATAGCTCCATTTGTACAGTTAAAGTTATGTCCCTATGAAAAAAAAAGTGAAAACTTGTATTTTTTATTTCAGAATATACACTAATGGGTGCCCAAAAGTCATGTCCAGCATCACACAAACATTATTATACTGAATAAACACTGTGGCACAGGCTGCCTTGAGCATAGTTGACAATCAAGGAAGTCAACAGTCTAGTGCCAGCAGATAAGTCTTTCAAAACAAAAGATGTTTTGTTTGTGGACAATCCTAATGGGTTGCTGAAGGCAATGAAGGTGGTGTGAACTTCCCAGAACTGGGAAGGGCAAAACCGAGGTAAGGAGAAAGCTGGAGTAGTCAAGCTAAACATTAAAAGCAGATCTTGTTTAGGAGATTAAGCTAAACAGGACAGGTTTTTCCAAGTATAAATATGGGAGTTCCCAGTACAGGTGACAACTGAATCTAAATGACACCATTAAAGTAGAAGATAAAGATCACTATTTCTACAGGGAAGCAAGAAGCAAAGCCTTGATAAACGGCCTGCAAGGTAGGAAGACCAAGACCCAGGTGTGGACACCCCAGAGGGCTCTGCACAGGAGCTCTCACCCTCTTCATCTGAGCAGAGGCCAGCTATTGATCACGAAAAGAACAAAAGACTCATCAGCAGCAACTCTTTCCAGCACTGTCCCGGGACCCGGCTCAAGCCAAGCACCGCGATACTGCCGAGCATCCATGTACAGGCAGGAGAGGAGAACCAAACCAGGAACGGCAGCGCCGACCATCACCTTTCTGGCTCTGACAATAGCATGAGCAGCCAAGCGCTGCTGGCAGCTCCTCTTCCTTTTCAGGAGGCTGGGAACTTCCCGTGAAAGCCGAGGCTCCTCAGCATCCCGGGCCCTGCCCGCCCCGCCGGTTGGAAGCGGGGGGCACAGCGAGCCCCCGCCACGGCCCGCGCTCGTCCCCGCATCGCGGAGCGGCCTCGCAAATGCTGACTCACAGAAAGGCAGCAACGGTCGGGCTCCAACCCCGCCGCCCCCCGCAAGCGCGGGCGAGCCACGGGCCCCACCGCAGCCCCCCTCAGGGCGGACGGGCTCCGGCCGCCGCTCGCCCAGGCCCGGTTCATTGTTCAAGGGACGGAGGCGGCGAGCGAGGCGGGCGGGCCCCTCGCGTCCCCTCAGCGAGCGCCGGGCCGCGGCGGTTGCGCCAAGCTAGGCCCGCTCGCACTCCCCACCCCATCTCGCCCGCCCCGAGCGGGCCCCCGCCGAGCCGCCTCACCCTTGGCCAGCGCCACGGTGGAGTTCTCTGTGTCGATGGTGTAGAGGATGCCCTCATAGCGGATCTGCGCCTTGGAAATCAGGCTGATCTTGCTACCGATGTAGGGGGTCCCCGAACTCATGGCGGCGGCGCCGTTGCTGCTGCCGCTGTTGCTGCTGCTCCGAGCCGGGCCGAGGTGATGGATGATAATGAGGAGGAGGCCGCGCGGGTTGCCGCGGAGCCGGCGCTCTCGCCCACGCACACTGCGGAGCCGGGAGCCCCGCCGCGCCCGCCTTATATACGGCGGAGGGAGACGGGCCGGGGGAGGCAGGGCGGGGGCGTGCTGCGGCCCCTCCGCGCATGCGCCGCCGCCTCCCGCTATTGACCAGACGGGAGACGGGGTCAGGCGCGGAGGGAAGGGAGGGGGGGGTGAGGGGGGGAAGCCCGGAGCCCGCGTCACGTGACCAACGCAGGCGAGGGTGCCACGTGCGCTGCGGGCGGGGAGGGGCGGAGCGAGGCGAGGCGGGGCGGGGCGAGAGCTCGCGCCCTTCCCGCGCTGCAGCGGCTGAAGGGAGAGAGGGAAGAGAGCGGGGGGCGGGTCCCCGGCGGATCCCGCCCGGCAGCCGGTAGCGGCAGGGCCGGGCAGTGCCGCGTTACTGACACTGGGGAGCCGTGTGTCACTGCTCACCCATCCGTGTGACAGAGAGGATCGCCTCTCCCCCGCACCCCCCGCGCCGAGCCGAGCCCCGAGGGGAGCCTTTCCCGCCCTCAGAGCCGCCTCACCGCACCCCCTGGGGTTCTGCAGCACGGAGGCTGCTCTAGGGCTTTCCCCCCCACACCACGGAGGGTTCTGCAGCAGAGACGCTGCTCCGGGGTTCCCCGCCTACGCCTGCAGCCCGAGAGAGAGTCCTCTGAGGGCAGAGATGGCTGCCTCCCGCCGCAGCCCCTCGGTGCCGGTCCGCGGCCCTTCCCGGGAGGCTCTCCCCGTGCCTTTGTTCAGCGGGCGAGACGGGGCGCACCCGGCCTAACGATGGCGGCGAGACGCGTCGTGCCGGGGACCACAATGCTTAGGCCGCAGCTGGAGAATGAATTTTTCAGTGTGGCGTCTCCTGGGATTTCTGCGGCTCCCCAGCCATCTGCGGGTCAATGGGAGACAACCGGTAGCATCTGGCAGACACAGTCACGGGAGGTGAAGTCACACCAACGTGAGGGTGGATGGGGATCAGGGAGGGCAGTTCCATTTGGGGCAGCGGGTCAGAGTGCACAAATCTCACTAATTTGTGTGACGCAAATGAATAAGATTCACAACCGGCAGCTGGAGACAATACAGCAGGAGCCATTGTCTAAGTGGAAGGAGGTTTGCTGGAGCTGCAGGCGCCCATGCCTTGGTTACATGTCTTCCATCAGTGACACAGCAGCCACAGGGCAGCCATGCAGTCCACAGGTTTACCCTCCTGTCACTGACCTCCATCCTTGCACACCATGGCCCGGAGAGCTGTCCTCCAAATGCCCTAAGCTGTGACCTTAAGTGTTTTATGGTGCTACTCGTCATGCTGTTTATACAGCCTGGAGAGCAGATCTCCCTGTCTGAAGAGGGAAGATGCCTTCCTTCTCTGTGGACACACGTGCAGTCTTTCTCCTGTTAAATTTTTATTGTTCTGGCATGGAGATTCTAAAAAAAGAATAAATTATTTAATACATCTTAATCGGGCAAGCAGTATTTTTTAATAAATTAGCCCTTAAAGTCAATCTTGCTAGATGTTTAGCTCAGCCTTAAGTATAACCTTTACAGAGCAAGAAAAGATTCCTTTTTTACTGCAGTAAACATGATAAAAAGCTCATCTAGGTCCCCTGTATGAGGAATGACTAATTAAAAAATATGGAAAAGTTCAAATAGAGTAAATATAGGGTCAAAAATACAATAAAATACTCCATATGGGGCAGTCACAAATAAGTATTTTGACTGGGAAAAGTTATGCCACTACAGGAAATGCAACCAAAGGTAGAGCAGCAGTACTCCTTATTTTGGTTTTTATTTTCTAACTCAACAATATATATTAGCTTAGGGTGATTTGTATATTTATATATTGAGTTTATTTCCACTCTTAAAATATTTGTAGAAATCGTAAATGGGCCCCCTGAGCTTTTCAGTTCAACTTGTTTTAGTTTTTTCTTTATGCACACCAAAATGTCACTGATTGATAAGCACTTTAGTTCCAGGACTTTGTCCAGTATTCACCTAAAGGTATTATTGGTTTATCCTTTCCCTTTTTTTTTTAATTTCAGGAAGGAAAAAAGGGACAATTGTATGTGCCAATACAGCACCATGGATCCCACAGGAAGACTGATGAAAGCCATGAGGAAAAAGAAGAACACTCAAGTGGCATGAACTATACAGGGGTAAGGGGGATAGGCAAACATACAGAATTTTAGTTATCATGGCCATAAATCCACCTGCCTCTGCAAGATACTCTTATTGTAATGAATTTACTCAGTATCTTTTGTTTGACAACAGCCAGAGATATGATGATCAAATGATCAGCAAGAAGAAATACGACGTCTGACATTTTAAGTGCCCTGGCAGTGGTTTTTATTCTGCTAAAAAAAATACAGTTCTTCATCCATTAAGTGTTGAAAAGGGGAATGAAAGAGCACCTTTCACTGTGTAAATTAATGATGAGTGTGTGATCCTGGGCATTCCTCATATGAAGAAGGAATATTTGGCTTCATATAAAGAAGCCGATTGCAGTTCACTGTGATACCAGGGAAATTACAGCAGAGTTGCACCAGCAGACACAGATTTCACAGAACAGCAGCTGGGACTCCAGTAACCTTGGAGGCAGGATACACTCAGAAGGTGTAACTACATAGCTAGTTCATTACAGGAAAACCTATGTGGCCAGAACTAAGGAGACTCCTGTGGTAGCTGGAATGCAACTGGTGGCATTTGGGGTGATCACCACCGATGTGTCTCATCATGTTTTTATAGCAGTTTGAAGAGAACCACTGATTTAGAGCAATGATGCACATTTGTGGGGTGTATGATGGTGAGAGAGGACTTGGGTGGTGGCTGATGGCCACGTCCATGGCAATGTGAACTGATCTGGTATCTGGCAGAGGTAAGGACAGAGGGCAGCTGTTGGAAAGACATCTGCAAGCTCCAACTGCCTGAAGAAGTGAGCCAAGAAAAGGTTGAAATGTCACCTCTTGCACCTGGGGACAGTGGGATGTGTTTGCAGTTAGTGGCAATGAAGAGAGAAAAGAGACTAGCAGAAAATGCATGAGGTGAAAGTGCAGCAGTGATTTGAATCTGGGTGGGGCAAACAAAACAAAAGATACATGGAAGGTGAAAAGTGTCAGCCCTGGAGGAGGAAAGTTAGAAACATACCAGTAGTTTCAAAGAAAAAAAGTGGTAGCTGCAGGGAAGGAGGGTAAAGTCTCCAACATGAGTCTGTAGAGGTCCAGGGAATGGGTGGTGGAAAAGAGCCCAGAAATGAAGTAAAGGACTAGAGAAAGATGGAGAAATTGAAAATATGCAGGAAAGATTAAAGAGAATAAAACATAAGCCATCTAAGTAAGTGTTTTTATTCTAAATAATGAAAAGCAGAGAAAATGGAATAAAGAAAAAAAAACCCATGTAAAATCTGCTGAAGGAAACTAGAATAAAGAAAATGGAAAGGGAAGGAAAATGTAAGAAGGAAAAGAAAATAAAAAAGAACCTTGAATAAGTAGGAAAAAATGAAAACTTGGTAACTTTTATTTAGATAGTATGCTTTGTACAATTAGCTTCTCTGTTTCCCACAGGCTAAGAAAAATAAATACAATAATGAATGTAGGAAATAGTGCTTCATTACATTAGTGTCTTGCGTCTCAGGAGACAGAGGTATCTCTTCTGAAAACGTCAATCCAAACTATAGGCATTGATTTCTTTTTTATTCCAGAAATAAATACAGAGATTGTAAGCCATGTGATACTGTTCTGTCCTGTCTCCCCTTCCTCTCTTCCTCAGTTTTGAGTCTGTTCCTCAACATTTCAATTTTGACATTTTTCATTCCACCCCCATAGATCGAATTTAAAGTCAGTTTAACTCCTGGTTTTAAATCAAATACTTAATAAAATGTCATAGTTTTAGGCTCGTGTGGGATTTGCTCTCTTAATTAGTACTTTGACTGTGTACTTAGTGGAACTGGCATAAATCTGCATTATTCCACTGCACTTCCCAGCAGTCCAAGCATGTTGCACAACCAAGACAAGATGTATTTTACCAACAAGGAAGTGATGGCAGAGAGCTTAAACTTCTTATCCAGACCCACAGAGCTGGAGAGTGGCAAAGCAAGACCACAATTTGGGCACTGCTGTTTATTTCAGTGCTCTAACTGTGTGAAATACAAGTATGCGGGGAGGAAATGTTCATGTGAGATGTACTATACACATACACAGTCTTTCTGTGTGGTGTCACTATCTGAGATGAAGCTTTACCCACAGAGATTAAAGAAAGTGGCATTTTGAATTACCTGCTACATTTAACAGGCTCTCAATCTAAACTTTTAAACTGGCTTTATTATAAATGCACTAAGATTAAAATAGTATGCCTTTAATTTCTTGTTCCATGTATGTATTCAATACTTCAGTTGGTTTCCTCTTTTCCCGGCTAAATCAATCATTTCCTACAGGAAAGACATTTCTTTGCTCTAATGCAAAAAGATAATTTCTTTTTGTATTTCTGAAGATCCATCATAAAACTACCAAAAAAAAGGTCTGGAGAATTTTTCTGCTTGTGTAGCACTTCCACGTGGAAGATTTAAATTCCCATGTGGGGATGCAGGTTACCAGTCTGACTTCAGAACTCTTCAGTTTCTTAAGAAAGGTTCAATAGCTCCACCTAAATGTCTAGGCTAAGCCATCAGTGCCATTCTGCCCTGCCCAGTCTTTGTACCTCATGAACCTACTGAGCTGACTTATGTTGTGTTCCATTACTTGACCTATCAAGGTTGGGAATCACTGAGACACTTTTGATATAACTGAGTAAGAAGGGAAAACAGAGTTACTTATTTTTATAAAGCTGAAATATCTTGGACATGCTTAACATGTTTTATTAGCATGAACTCAAACTGCTATTCCAGATTTTTCTCACACTCACTCCACTACACTCCAGTGTCTACTAAAAACCCTGTCTCAATACTAGACATGAGGCTAAGAACACAGCCCCAGATCCCATCTGCAGCTGCAGTTCATGGGTGGGGATGGAGCAGTTAGAGAAGCACAAAGAAGTTTTGAACTGCAGCTTTCTCAATCACCAGTGGCAGGACAAAGTTATCCTGGCTAATGAGGTGGTGATTTCTTCACAGATGTGAAAGCTGGAGATAAGTTTCAGAGATCCTTTCATGAGGACAGGTAAACAGATAATGTCTGTGATACAAAAAAGGTTGATGAAGCTGAAGTTTGCAGTTTGGTCACAACAATTGAAGGATGAAGTCTCCCAAGCCAGACCTAGATTCTAAAAAAGGTGTTTAGGCATCTATCTCCAGATGTGTAAAAGGATTCAGACCTAAGTTTAGAAATAATTAGGGCATAAAGAGAGATAGTCGCTATCTGGGACAGTGGGAAGCACTGAACAGAGCCTGAAATACAAAGTTCCATTAGAAACATCTCTTGACTTTTTCTATTTTTTCTGCACAGTTTGCTTTTTCTTGGGTAGTGTTGTGCTGAGCTGCAAGCCTCTGTGTAGCCTTCTCACAGAAGCACTGATGTGAGGGGATGGGAGGAAAATGAGATTTCATGAAGTTTTTTCAGGCATGAAGTGAGCCAGAGGTGAAGAGAATGCTGAAAGGCAAACAGGGAGTAATAAATGGAGAAAGGAGGCAAAAACTGGTCTTTTGAGGGATTCAATGCTGCAGAGGGTGTCTGCAGGTAAGGATTTTGTAGGGTTTCAGGTTTATGCATAACTGGGATACTAAAAATCTGTGTATTTGGCTTCACACACAACTTTCCAAGAGGTTCAAGAGGCTCACTTCTAGGCTGAGTCCAAGTTACAACTAGACTGTCACAACTGACCAGTAGGTACAGTTGGCAGTAGTCTCAGTGGAGAGACTGGGGAGCAAATGGGAGTACAGCCTGATCCATCTCTCTGTGAGTCCTTTCAGAACAAAGTTGTGTGTTTTGGAGAGTACAAGTTGTATTCTCTGCATGCTTCAGAGCCTTGGATGTTGTGGACTAGCACATTTCACCATTCCCTGCACAGAAATCTATCTCTACTAATTGGGTCTGGCTAAAATTCCAGAAGGCTCAATAGCATGAAATCTGTTTCATTGGCACCAAGGCTTGGATGGGGTAAACAGAGACCCTTCAGCCCAGTTCTTGCAGCTCAAATCCTAGGACAACATACACCACTGGACTGAGAACACAGAGGAAAAAGCTTTATTAGGTGTTTTAGTCCAGATAGCTGATTTGCATTAATTCTCTGCAGTGAACTTTCATCTTGAGCCAAAGAAATGAATCTCCCTCTCCTTACCTGTTCTACAAACAGCTAGTAGATTCTGCTTCTTTCTGTTCAGCAAGGGAATGGATCATTTTACCCAGACTCAGCAGTGTGCTGGGCTTTCCCTGCATAACATCTGCTGCAGTTTTCATGGTTTGAATTGTTCTTGAACTCATTTTAAAAGGCATGTTTCAGAAATGTTATTGAGAATGTGAATTATTAGTCATTATTTTATCTGCTAGGGTGTTCTTCTTTATTTATGTTTGTTATTTTACTTCTTAAAATAAGATTCAACAGGCTTTGGAATTTATTTATAGGTTTTAATTCACTTTTAGGTTCAGGGTACCAAGAATGGGAAGGTAACAGGCTTTTAGTGCAGTTTGAGAAAGTAATTTTTTTTTTATGACAATAAACTGTCATTTAATCTCCTTCACATTTTAGAAGCTAAACTGTAAATCAATCTTCACATCAGGCAGCAGTGTCTCTCTGGCTGGTCAGGTCTAACTCATGCTTCTTCTTATTGTTGTAGTAGTTGTGTACACACTTGCCACAAACACCTGAAAATTCTGACATTTACTGTTCCAAAATCATGGCATTGTTTATATTTATACCTCATTCCTCTATTATTTGATGTTTGACAAGGGTTTTATTAGTCAGTGCACTTTTAAACCACATTTTTGTTCTGTAACATAACTCTAATAATAACATTTGAGATTTGGCATTTGAATTTTCTCACTTACTTTGCATTAACATGCTCAGCTCTTTTCCAGAGAGCCTCACAGCTTCACCTTGGACTCTGCATTTTACTCAGCAGCATCCTCAGCATTTAACATAATTTAACATGCTCATGACATCACTTGTCACTAGCTTCTAAAGGCTAGAGCTAGGATATACAGTTGTTAGAAAGTGTGAATTAGAAAAAAATCCCTATTTTTTTTTTTATTTTAAACAGAAAGAAATTTGATATTTGGATCTGCAAGAGAATGATCTGGAAACCCCAAGTGACAAAGTACTGAGGAACTTATCAAATAATGATTAGACCAAAATAATCACTCTGGTTTCTACAGGGTGAGAGTGATTCAGTCTCTGTGTGATGCAGGTGGCATCACTACTCCCAGTGTGGCTGCTGTGGGAGAGATGATCTGAGTTAGAAAGTTTGAATTTGGAACATCTAAAGTCAGGCAAACTGCACCAGAAGGTTTAAGGGCTCTGTTTTCTGTGAATCACAGGAAAGCTTTAAGAAGGGGGCAACTTGGCCTTGAACAGGCTGTTTGGTTTTTTTTCTCTTTGAGTCAGTGGAAACACTGGTACCAGTACAGAGCAGGAGCCAGTGTGTTGTGTGGCCCTGCTAACACTTGTATTCACCTGTATGCAACCTCATGTAGCTCTTGAAGTCACAAGGATGTTACTTTTGATGGGTTCTTGCTGGGGATGAGGGTGTAGCAAGGATGGCTTCAGACTGCCAAGTCATATAATTCTGCTTAGATGGCTTCATGTCAAGAATTAGTAATGAATGAGTATATGTACTGGCCCACTATCTGTAAAATATATATATTTATAATTAAGGTAGCAGCAAAACTGTCTGGCTTTTTAGGTCTGCTCAGAAGAATTAAGAGAAACAAGCTGTAGAGTTTCATAAAAACAATTTGACTTTCTTACACAAGAACATAAAAATTGTCTGTTCCTTCCCTAACTAATCACCTCTCCTAAAGAAGATGTTCTATTTGTTGGCTCCCATTTAGTCTGGTCGTTAATGAATGGTTAGTTTACACAGATGCCTGGGCTTACTGTCCTAGCTAGAAATTGAAGTAATAGTGAGAGCAATATTGTTATACTTTTGTGGTAATGCAAGAGTACTGCATATAGACAAAATTGCCAATAAAGAACAATGTAACATACAAAAGTGACCCTTCATCTGGGTGTGTCAATTCCTTTGCGTTGCAGGTTTTCCCCTTCTTGTATTTTGAGAGAGAAAATATTTGTCTGACTTGCCTCAAAACATGTACTGGCTGCTTCTCTCAATTGTGGGAACACATCCCATATTTAATTGAGTTATTTGATTTGTCTGGAGTTTCAAAAATGAGCAAAAGTTTGTTAAAGGAATAGGGACAAGTCCTTGAATTGTCTCTGATTGAGAGAATATATTTTAGGTAAAGAAAGTAACCTATAGTCTGGAATCATATCCCTGACTATTTAAGACTGCTGGAGAATTCAGAAAAGAACCCCTTGTGTAATAGCCTTTCGTGCTGTGTTTTCATTAAATCTGAGGCAGCTCAATAAAGAAGCTACAGAATGATTTATTTTAATCAGTTATTACAGAGAAGACATTAAAAACCCAACTTGGCAAAACCTTGCTTACATACTTTTTGAATTCCAAAGCCACAGAAAGGTTTAGGTACAATCTCATTTCATTACAACTAAAACAAACCTCCTTTACTACATTTCTTTAATGATTTTTTTTTTTTTAAATGATGATGTTTCCATACCTCTTCTGTCTACACTGGCTTCCCAGTTTGGTGTCTTTTGTGTCTGTTTTATTTATAATCTCCTTGAGATTAGTCAGGTTGCCTGTGGAATCCTATCCTCCCGTAAGGTTTGGTAAGAGCATTTGGCAGACTATGAGCTAGAGATGGTGCAGGGAAAAGGATTTAGCCATTTTTGTCGTCTGAAAATAACTTTCAGAAATGCTGCACGTGTGATTATTCTTCCAGTCCAAGTCTAGAAGAATCCGGATTGCGACCCATGTATTGTACTTCAGCTGACATTCCTTATTTTGCATATATTCAGGCACACACACAATCCTCTTATTTCAATAACTCCTTTATTTTTACAGAGGGGTAGCATGGGGCTATTGACTGATTTAGATGGGACACAGGGACAAAGAATGTGTCCAGCTCTGTTCCTGTAATGTACAGTCTCTAGGCATTGTGGTAAAATAAATGCCTACCAAATTCCATAGGACAAATGTTTACATCTACAGCAACTGCTGTTTCACAACTGACGTGGCATTAACTGTACCTGTTCTTAGCACTGACCAAGAACTAACAAGATGAGGATTTATCTGCTGTTCTTTGTTTTTATTGTTGTAATTTTGAAGGTGAGTGGGGGAAGCCCCTAACTGGGCAATTGTTAACCAAGCATCAAGTAAAAAAAACCTGTTTGCTGGGGCAGAAAGGCAATGAGCTAAGAATGCTGTGTTATGGTATTGATTGGGAAAAAATCAAGCAGTCTTCAGTTCTTTAAGGAGTTCATTTTAAGAGCATGGAGAGTGTAATAGCATCACACCAGCTAGGTTCCCACCTCTGGCTCTTGGCTTCATCTGATACACAGAAGAGAATTGGTGAGATGAGGAAGCGCATAGTGATGAGAGAACATGGACAAGGAAATGTTCTGTGGCCTTTACATCTCAGGTTAAGTCACCCTAACAAGACCCCTCGAGGGTGACTGAGGGGCCATTACTGCATGTGATGGAGCAAGCTGTGCAGAGCCTCGAGCAGAAGCTGCCTCCTGAGCACAGCAGGCCACCAAGCTTGTGTGCAGGCAAAGCACCAGCTGGTGTTTCTACATGGCTGGGAGAAATGGAATCCAGAAGCGGACTAAAGAAGGAGGGGCACCGGTGATCTACACTGTTCAAAAAGTAAACGGTGAGGAGTCGTGGAGAGAACATCAGAGACTGAACGATGATGGGAAGCTCTAGAGAACTAGAGCAGCTCTGAATCGAGAGGGCGCTCAAGAGCCCAGGACCAGAGTAGCTGTAGGGTTAATGCACCCTTAGTGCACCCTTCAGGTGGTCTGAAGGGCTACTGTGGAGAAAACATCCCTGGCAGGGGAGTGCTTTGCTCACAGAGAATCCCAGAACAACTGAAGCAAAAACTGCCGAAGTCACCTCTCACTAAAAAGAAATACTTCAGCTAGAGTCTAACAAATGCTGACTGTAAAATGTGCAAATTGGATTTCCAGTAATGAGACCTATCAGTAGGCACATTTTCTTGGCATATTCCGACAGAGTATCACTTGGAAATAGTGATTCAATTTTCCCAAAGTTACTTTAATTTGCTTAGAGATGAAAGCATTTTTATTTTGCCCAGTTGGCTCTAATAATTTGCTAAATTCAAAATATGTTATTGAAGCCAGTTGTAGTGACCAGAAGGACCACTAATATTTATTTTATTTTTTATCTTTCTTTTCTCCATGAATCGAGTACACTTGCACATGAAATTTTTCATAACCACTACAACACAAACTTTTGTTGACACGTCTGCTGCTTGTCTCTTCCACAGCTGTAAATCTGGACATTTGTAGTAATCTCCATTCAGAAGATTTACTTTAAGAAATACCTGCTAGCTGCTGGGGTGAGTAGTTGGAATCTTCCATCTCCTTATGCAAGTGCTCCTCTTTCTTAGCAAAATTCCCTAAGGTTCCCTCTTCCCTTCCTGATGAGTCTGGATATTGGTATTTCCTATCTTGGCCAGCAGTAACACACATGGTGAGTTAGATTAAGAAGAGTTGGGAAGGAAAACCAGTATTCCCCAGCTCTTTTATACTGCAAAGCCTTGAAGGCCTTTAGACAATAATCCTTTATCCCACATGATGTTCTCTGGGGTCTTCTTTTGGGCACAGAACGTTGAGTTGCATGGACTTTGGAATCCCTCAGCACAACCACAGCTCAGTGACTCCCATGTGAACTGCATGTAGTATGTGCTAGTGACATGGTTCTCTCACTGCCTCCTAAAGACTAGAGAAGATTCTCAAGGCAGTTGTGTGCTCAGCTAACTTTTCTTTTGGAAAATCAGCTTGTAAGTTGTCTCCAACAAATCCTTTCTGTGTATTTCTCAGTTAATAACTAGATGTTAAATACCTTGTTTTTACAAAGAGGATGTCCTTTAAGATGTCATGTAATATATTTATTCAGTCCTATCTCACTGTAATTAAATGTATTTTAATAAGTGGGTGGGTTTTTGCTTCACTTTGGGAGTTCCAGTAACTGTTATGCAGATGCAAACACTTCCACAGGTGGGTGGTTTTGCCATCCCAATTCCATAGCAGGTCTATGGAGGTGTTCTGGCCAAACACTGAACTGTAAGCAAAGGGCTGGTGCTTCTGTAGTGAGCAGAACCAGCCAGGCTAGTACACATCAGGGTGGACCCTGTCCTGAAGTAGAAACAGGAGTGGAGGAAGGTTCCAGAAAATAAAAAGGACTGTACAGTTGCTTTCCAAATCTACCGTTCATCCCTTTTTATTTTACAGGGCAAGGATTAAGACATTTTCTTGGAACCATACTTATTTTTGAATATTAATCCCTGACTCTTAGGAGCATTAGACTTCTTCAGGGATTTGCCTAAGGACAGATGAAGTACATGGGATGATTTTAAGACCAAGTATTTTGAAATTCCAAGAAGAAGACAGTAAAGTGCCTAGACTGCAAAGAGGCACTGAAGTTGTTTAATTTATCTTTGTATGCATATCTGTAATAAGGCTGCATTTGCCCCTAAATTCAAAGTAAAACACTTAAAGCAGGAATATTTTCCCTACAGATTGTCAAACATTTGTACTCCACATGCATATGAAGTCTCACTGCTTTTGCTCAACACTTGTTAGGGCAGAATGACACCCATTTGCAGAGCAATCAGCACAGACTTTCAAGTTTACCAACTGGGAGCTTCTGCAGAGGATTTATCATCTTCAACCCTCCCTTTGGCTCCTCCTGACACTATTTCTCATATTGTTCATTGAGTGCTTTTGCCCCTCAAGAAAAAAAACAAACAAATGGGGTCCAAGGCAAAAAGGTAGGGTGGGATACTGTGGGATACCACAAAATAACCCAAAACGTGTGGATTCTGTCATCTTGTTTGACTGAACTTGTGGAATCAAGGTATAACTGATTAAAACCTAACTTTCCACATTTTAAATGACCAGTGGCTGGGTAGGAAGCAGAAAAAGGGTCAGGAAAAGAGAACAAAAATCACAAGTATCACTACCAGTTCTTCATCTGTTTATTAATGGGACTTCAGTGCCCTGACTGGTCAGTTAAGACTCCCAGGAGCTGTGCACAGCCTCTCTACCATGATCTGTGCAGCCTAGTTTGGGGGGGAAAAGTGCTTTTAATAATAATAAAAAGGAGCAGGTTAAAGCAACAGACAGTCCATATTTTTTCCTTTATAGCTCCTGATTTCTTCCTCTTAGACACTAGACAGAATCCATAGGTGCCCCTCATGGTCAAGAACTTTTGATGTAATTGCTGATGGATGTATATTGACCATTTTTACACCAACACCAGTAATCCATTACTAGGATTTTTAAGCAAGTTGGTCTTTTATACCACTTGAAACACAAGGTGAGCAGTACAGAGGAGCTGGAATCCCAGTCCTGAAGAATCCAGTCTGGAAAGTCACTTCCAATGTCAAACAAGAGGCAGAGAGAGAGTATAAAAAGATAAATTATTCAGTAATGAATCCTACAGGCTTATAATGCACAAGTTGTAATGAATCTCACTTGTTCATGTAATTTTGTCAAGTTTTTTACCTATCCCAGGAGCTCTGCCATGGGACACCCTGAAGAGAGCCCCAGAGTGAGGGCACCACCATTTCTGGGGGTTATTCCCAGTTTGGCATACAACTATAAACTATATTCAAGCTGCCCTAGAGCACAAGCAGTAGGATACAGGCTGCTCTGACCCTTTGCTGACTACTGTGGCTACCTGATTATTTAATCTACCTCTCTTGTCACTCTTCCTCCAGCACTCCTGGGGCACAGCAGCTCAGGACTGGGTTGTACTGGTTAGAGGCCATGAAAACAAACTTGCAGCCACTCTACACCTCCAATCTGTTTTAGCTTAACTCTGGCTTTTTACCATTAATAAATCATTTGAGCAGCTGATTCTCTTCCACTGTTTTGGGAATGTGACCAGACTTCTATTCTAGATCATTCTTTGGTATGCTGCTTATAGAATTTCACCATAGCTAAAACTAGCAACGTGCTCAACTGTGGCAGCAGCAAACTGGTTGGGACTACCCTGCTGGAAGCAGCATTCCTGCCTCATAAGACACAGGCAACTTGACTTCCAATGTCTGCAAAATTGCAGCTGCTTTGGAGTATTGAAATTTAGGAAAAAATGGATAAAATGGAAGTTATATGATGGAAGTCATAGAGAAAGAAAGGGCATTTTCTTTTTCTCCCTTGAGTTCCAAATGAAAGAAAAGCTGCAGGAAACAAAACAGTTGAGAACAAGAAAAAAAGATTACTATTAAACTCTGCAGACAATTGAAGCGTCCCTACCAGTGATGCCACCTGGTGAAATGACTGGAGCCTTAGGAGAGGCTCAGCATTGTCACTTTTACTCAGCAGCCAAAGCCTACAGCAGGTGAGAGGACAGAAGACCCTGTAACAGTAACATCCCTTACCATCAGCTGTGAATTTCTAAGAGATTTGATTGAAAGCCATGTACTCAGCCTTTTTGAGGCCTACATAAGAAAAATCCCCAATCACTTTTTGTTTCCCCCACAAGCTTTCAGCAGAACAGCTTTCCCCTGTGGAAACACATCTGCCTATCTTGGGGCAGGGTAAGGACTTCAGGACTTCTCTTGAGGCCCAGTAGTGAACAGAGCAAATTAATTAATGTTCCAGTACTACAAGTGAAACAATCACCACAAACACAACTCGGGGAAGCGTCGACACCCATGTTTGGGCAACCCTAAGCAGAGAATACTTTGTGTCTGACCTATTTAAAACCATCCCTTCTCACAGGTAACCCATAGTTTGTTGTCTTCCAAGTCTCCACTGTGCCAGCCTTCAGTCAGTGATTAGGCCAGACCACCCTGGACATTGCCAGCCAGGTGCCGTGTTGATCCCACTGCAACACAGCTCCAGGCTCTAATTCCACCCATTCTCAACAAGCAAGAGCAAAGCTTATAATACTGAAATAATAGGTGCTATTTTAAGCTTGATACCCCTTAAAATGTACCATATGCTACGGTTTATCTTTCGGTTCAAATTGTTTCAATAGCTCAGTTTTCTAGTGAAATGGTGCCTGGCAGAAGGAAGCATTTATTAAAAGGCAGGTTGTATTTTTACTTTAACTATATTTACTTCCTTTATGACGGTTGCACAAGAAGGTCAAAGTGCAGCTCCCTACTGTAAGGCCGGCGCTCAACAAGAGCCGTCCACCTGCAGCCAGCGCCCTGCTGGGCACCGCCGCACCCCTCCCGACGCGGCCGGGGCTCGGGGCCTAAAGCCCGGCACTGTGGGGCCCTGGCAGCAGCCCTGGAGCCGACGCAGGGCGCAGCGCTCCCCGCTCGGCAATTGCTCAGCTCTCCCCCCCAAGGGTTAAGCGGCAGCGGGGGTGTAACGCACGCTGACACACAGGCGGGGATCGTCCCCGGCGCGGCAGGGCCCCCGCCTCGCCGCGCCGGGCTCGGAGCTGCGAGTGGACCGTTCAAAATTGTGATCTCCCTCTCTTTTTTCTCCTCCCCTCTCCTTTTCATTTTCTCTTCCCGGCGTTGAAATCGCAGCCGCCCTCACTTCGTCGGGCGCGCGCTTTCCCGGGGATCGCCCCTACCCCGCCGCGGCCCGCCGTGCTGAGTCAGGCTGCTCAGGCCGCGGAGGGAAGCCTGCGGAGACCGCGCCTGACACACAGCGGCGGCGGCTCCCGCCCCCGCGGCCCGGACGGCGGGGCTGCAGCCCCTGGGCGGGCAGCACTCCGGGGCAGCCCGCCTCTGCCAGCGGAGGAGGGAGGCGCGGGGGCCGACGCGCTCCTCCTCGCCTGCCGCCCCCGCCCGGGGCTGGGCGTGGGGCCCGGCCNACCCCAAACCCGCCCCCGGCCGCCCTCGCCGAGCCACCACCACCCAGCCGCTGCCACCCGACTCCCCAACTAAGCGCTCGCAGCCATTTCCCCCGCCTTTTATAGGCGGGCGCCGACCAATCAGCGGCGGGCGGAATCCCTCTCCGGCCGGTGATGTGAGGCTGGGCGCGCGCGCCTGCGCAGTCGGCGGGGGCCGAGCACCACCACCCCCCCGCCCCGTCTCCCCGCGCCGCCGGTGGATCAGTTACACGCAGCTGGCACAGGTGTGGGGCGCCCTTCAGACTCCCGCCGGCGGGGGAGACCCGGACGCAGGGAGCAGTAGGGAAACATGCAGCCATTTTGCGCCGAGGCAGACAAAGGAGCGGCGGCCGCCCCCGCCGCTCCGCCGGCCGCCCACTCGGGCTCACCCGCGCCCACAACCGCGACCCGCCACCCCGCGCCCCCCCCCTCC